>RQWE01000101.1:0-72107 GCA_004028395.1 Leptographium galeiforme
GGCGCCGGCGGCGGCGGCGGCGGCGGCGGCGCGGCGGTTCTGCCAGGCCTGGCGCAGGGCGTCGGCCTGGGCGGGGTCCTCGTAGAGGTCGGCGACCTCGCGGACGAGGCTGGCGAGGGCCGTGGTGCTGCTGCCGGCGTCGGCCAGGAGGGCGGCGAGACGGTCGACGAGCTGGGCGGCGGAGACGGTGCTGCCGCGAAAGGCGGCGAGCTGGGCGCGAAACGTGGCGAGCTTGGCGGCGTCGTTGCCGAGCAGGTTGGCGGCGCGTTCGAGGACGGCGCCGTGGCGGACGCGGCGGGCGCGCTCCTGGGGAGAGAGGGTGGCGGCGTCGGCGGCGGAGAGGGCCTGGAGGGGGTCGGGAGGGGGAGGAGGAGGAGGAGTAGAAGAAGGATGGGCGGCGGGAGAGGAGCGACCGGGCGTGCCGGCGGGCGTGCCGGAAAGAGGGGTGCTGCTGCTGCCGCCGTGGGCCGGCCGGCTCAGACGGCTGCCAAACGCGCGGGGCGCCATGGTCGGGGCCGTGTGCACGGCCAGCTGCTGCTGGCGCTGAAAGGCGATCTCGTCGCGGCGCAGGGCCGGGCCGCCGGCGTCGGCATGACCATGGTCCCGATGGTCCCGATGGTCCCGATGGTCCCGGTCCCGCCGCCCCGGCCGGTAGTCAAAGTCGGACATGCTGACGACCTGCACGTCGCGCCGCACGTCCTTGCTCAGCGAGCTGCCGTGCTCCGACAGCTGGTGCGCCTTGAGGTCGAGCTCGCTGCCAAAGACGACAAACTTCTTGTCCAGACAGTCGCGGTCGGCACACAGGAAATGGTCGCGCCGGAAGTGGCCCTCGAGCGCGTCGTAGTTGCGGTAGTAGTGCGGCTGGCGCGCGTCGCGGCGGTCGCAGATGAAGCAGCGCTCGTGCTTGGACCGGCAGTGCTCGTAGAGGCGGTCGTCGTCGTAGAACCGCTCGCCGCAGAAGCCGCACAGCGGATGGCCGCGGAAGCCCGTCTGGTCGACGGCGCCCGGCCGGTCGTCGCCGTGGCGCATGTGCCGCTCCAGCGCCCGCTCCGACAGCAGCTCGTGCTCGTGGGCAAACACCTTTTTGTTGCGCGTGCACAGGTCGCACATGCGGCTGTGGTGCACCTCGCGCACGTGACGGTGCAGATCCGCCCAGCCCAGCCCCGCGTAGTCGCACGCCTCGTCCGGACAGTTGTACCGCAGCAGCAGCACCGTGTCGTCGACCATGTCCGCGCTCGTGTAGCGGATGCCGATGCTGTCGTCCGTGCTCGCAATGTCCTTGGCGTCATAGTCCTCGTACCGCCGCGCCGGGTCGTCGGTAAAGATCACGTACGGCGCCGCCGTCCGGCAGTGCGGACAGTCCTTGTTGCGGTACAGCGCCCGCATCCGCAGCGCGCAAATGTGGCACGTAATGTGGTTGCACGGCGCAATCGAGTGGTGCACCACCGCGTTGGCGCAGATGAAGCACACCTCGGCCTCCTCGTCGTCCTCCTCCTCGCCGGCCCTTTCGCCCGTCGTCGTCGCCGCCACCCGCGCCTCCTTGCCGGCCGCCGTCCCGCCTGCTGGGCTGCTGTGGCCCCCTCGCCGTCCACTGCCACCCCCGCCGCCCCGTCTCCGTGGCTCGCCGCCCTCTCGCGGCCCGCTCTGTGTCTCCGCTCCCTGGCCACCACCGCCCCGTCCACCCCCGCGGCCCCGTCCCCGCCCGCCGTTTCGGTTGCCTCGCTGCCGGTTGCCCTCCCCTCGTCCTTCCCGCCCTTCTCGACCCTCGCCTCGGGCCCCTCCTCCCCGGCCCTCTCCTCGGCCCTCGCCTCCCGAGCCACGATTCGGCCGCGACGCATGGCTGTCACCGCCGCCGGTAGCTCCGCCACCCGTACTACCCGTGGGTCCACCGCCCGTAGGTCCACCGCCCGTAGGTCCACCCGATGACATCGCTCGTGGAATCCCTCGATCCAGTACACCGTCTCGCTCCGTCTTGCTCAAGTTGCCCGTCGATCAGGGGCAGAACCAAAGCCGCAAATCGAATCTTGCCTGGCGTCTCTCTTTGGTGGAAAGCAAAAAAACCTAGCCGTTCTGTCGTTTGAAGAATAGTGTCGCAAGAGGGGCGTTCGCAACCAGCAGGTCCGTCGTTCGTATGCAGAGGAAATCATAAAAATTGCGAATTTCCAGTTGTGCTGCATGCCGCTAAAATACCGATCGCCTTCAACCTGACCGTGGCGCACGGACCCCAATATCGCTGACAAATTGTGCCCCGCCATCTAATGTGTCATCCGGCCTCGCCCTGCTCAGCCTTGTACAGCGCCCAGAACGCCTGGCTGCCCTACCGCTTCAGCGCGGCTGGCTCCGCCCCAGCAATTGACGCCTGTCATTGGTCCATCGCATCCTGGCCGTCCAGCCGCTTCCACGCCACCACCACGCCTTCTCTTCCACCGTGACTCAGAAGAGGAAGCTTCAGATAACACCATAATAGAACAATAGCCTAGAAGAGTCCCATATATGCCAGATCCTGTCGAAACGCCATCCTGCCTTTCCCGTCCCCCCACCTGCCGCGCCTATTCCTCGTCCAATGGATACAGATGGTTGCCCAGCAGCTTGTTCATGTAGAACATGTCTACCCGCTGCTGCTTGAACACCGCCTGCATCTTTTCGTCGCAGCAGATTTGCCGCTTGTCCGCCGGGTCCTGAAGCTCGTGCGCCTTGATGTACTCCCAAAGCTTCTTGACCACTTGTGGGCGAGAGAGCTGAGCCGTGCAGACGAGTCAGAAAGGGCATGAAATCAAACACGAGAGTAGAAGAGGAAAGAAGAGGAAAAAGTACCTGTGTTGTCCCCACCACCTCCCCCAGCTGATAGCTGAGGTTGAACGGCTTCTGGAACCCACCGCCGGGCTTGCGCTTCTCCTTCACCTCGCCGCTGCCGTCACTCTCGACGTCGCTCTCGCCGCCTTCTGTCTTGACCTTGGCCGCGCTCTTCTTCTTAGTCAGCTTCTTGCGCGCCGGCTTGGCCACGGCGCCGCCCCGCGTCGTCCGTCCCCGCGCCAACCGGTTCTCCTGCGCCTGCAGCTCAGCCGCCAGCCGCGCATCCGCGTCCGCCACCGACGACGACGCCCGCTTGTGCTTCTTCTTGGCCGGGACTCCGTCCAGCGAGACCTTGATCTCGCCGTCCACCGCCTCGTCCAGGTCGCTCGTGGCCGAGTGCCCACGCTTCGACGGCGTGTACGCGGACGCGTCTGTGTGCTCGTCTGGCTGGCTCGGCTGCAGCGGCGGCGTCGAGCCCGACTGGGAGTTGATGGAATCAAAACGAGCCTCGATCAGAGCCTTGATAGCTTCCTAGTAGAGAGGCAAAACAGTCAGCGGGACAAGAGCAAATGCTAAGGAGGACGAAAAAGGTGACAGGAAAGTGGGGAGAAAAGTGACAAAGGCAAAAGGAAAGAGGACGCGACAGAAAAACGAGCGTGGAGAAAAAAAAAAAAGAAAAAGGAACCTCACCTTTTGCTCGCTCAAATCCTTACCGCCCAGCGCCTTCTCCAGGCCCTTGCGGATCTTTTTTCGCGTCACCGTAAGGAGATCGGCCGTCCCGAGGATCGCATCAATCAGGTGCGTATAGCGCACCTCCTCCGCGTCCGTCACTGCACGGTTAGCGATCCACCCGCTTCTCCACGGGCCGTCTCGTCTGCCTCCCTCTCGTCTGTCGTCTGCCGCACTTACGAGGCGTAGTCATCTTGCGCGGGCGCTAATGCGCAGTCGAGTACAGTAGCAAGGTCGGTTCGTAGGGACGGATGTCGAAGCAGCAGGCATGCGTGTCGATGGCCGACGCCAGCGCTGCAGAACCGGAGGCAAAGGCAACGGGAGAGGGCAAGGGGAAGAGAGGTGGGGAGGGGGGGAAAGAGTGAAATAGCAACAGGCCGTGCGCCAAGCCGCCGTTGATCCTGGCTGGTGCTGGTGGGTGCACAAAGGGTAGCTGAGGCGGCTACGTGCTGTGTGCGACAAGGGCAGAAATTGGACAATGGCGGAAGACGCGAGAGCCACGAAAGACTACTCTTGGATATCTTCGCCGAGTGTCGCTTCGGGGGCGTGGTCGAGCAAGTCGCTCGAAATTATGTACCTCGACGGCAGGCCGCGGGGCGACGGTCGTCGTCAAACAGGAGGGAGGGCGCACGGCGCAGCTCGAGGGTAGGAGTGCTCTGTTGTGTTTGCGCCACCCGCTGGCCAGTGTTTGCCTGTTTTTTCTTCGTTTCGCGATTTTCCGTTCGTCCTGGCGTTGGCGTCCGAGAAAAATGTCCGGGGAGAGCGCGAACGGGCGGCCCGTTTGCACAAGACGACAGCGACAGCGGAAAAAGGACCAGGACCGAAGAATTGGGCACCGGAAAGTGAAAGGGCCGCGAGGAGGGGGGGGTGGTTGAAGAAGGGGAAAGTCTGATGACAACAAAGCGGAGACTTGAGAAAAAGAGAAGGCGCCGACTCACTAAGGCTTCCGGTCTCAGTGGCTAGTTATGATCGGGCGACACGCCGAAAAATCCCAAAAGGCGGAATGCGGCAGCAGCCGGTTGTCCAAACAGAGTCCCCCTCTAATGGATTCCTGCAGCCTCCAAACCACAGCAACCGCATGCGCTCATCCCTACCGGTCGTCGTGGGCAATGTGGTCTGGTAGTGGTCACATTGTGGAGGAGTGGAGACATTGGCGACCCTCTCTGGTTGGTCGGCAGGAGCCATCATCCTCAGACACGTGATGTCTGCCACAGTGCTATCTTGCCTTTTCCAAACGCACAGCTCCCTATTAATACGGCAACGATACGATGGCATACGATTCAGCATGGGTGGACCCTGAACATTCCTCAATATGGGGGCTCCTCTGGTCGTGTGCACCTTTTATGTCAATGAAGCGATGCGGCATTGTTGACAACGTCTAGTCCACGCAGCCAGCTTTATTCGCCATGGTCGTTACTCATGCGCGCCCACCTCGAATGCTCCACAGCCATTACTCTTCTGTAGGAACCATTAGCATGCTGCGTTCTAATACGTGGCAGCGAACTGACCTCCCATCGAGCACCATCCACCTCGGACTTCTGCTCCGAGGTAGGTAGAGACTCGGTAATCATTCGTAGCTTGTCCTGTTGCACCCAACGCCATAACTGAGATTCGCAAGTCAGCACGTACTGCTCCGGATTGAATAATCGACCAGGAGCTCGGGATTCCGCACCCATTCGATAGAGTCGCTGACAAGGTATCTTATTACCTGGACATCTTGCTTTTGTCCAATGCGGTGAACACGGTCAACAGCTTGGGCTTCTGCCAAGGGGTTTCAATGGGGCTTGACAATGTGAACCGAATTCGCAGCCGTGAAATCAATCCCGTGGAATGGTTAGCTCGATTCATCTCGTAAGCACTCTGGCTTGAGGAGCTGCACCCTTCGCCGGCAGCTCCAATGGAAGCCAACAAGACGTTGCACTCCGGATCGCTGGAAATTCTCTCCGGAGCCCGTTTGCGCTGGCTCATCGATGACTGCCCATCAATGCGGGCAAATTTCAAGCCTCTCTGTCTAAGTGCAGTTGCGATGAGGTCGAGCATCTTCGTCCAGTAGCTGAACAACACTAACGGCAGTCAGTAGGAGGTAATTGCACAATCAAGCAGTTTAAGATCTTGTACCTTTTGCTGGGCTTTGATTCCCGACCCGGTCCCTTTTGCCTCTCACAGATATTCTGAAGGAGCGCTTCGACCTTTGCGGGTGGAACATATTCCGGTTTGAAAGGGCTTACTAGTGAAATCCGGCAAGAAGACAGTCCAGAACCGTCCCGAATTGCCAGTGCTACTCTACCACCGCCGTTGTCATTTAGGACAAGATAACCGGCCGCCAGAGCTTTGTGGAATCGCAACACAACTCCCGCAGATCGTGTGACCGCATCCTAGATCTTCTGCCGCCGACAGTGCAGAGCGAGGAACCAGATTCACTACCCGTAAGAAGATGCTGGATAAGATGGAACAAAACGGTCGGTACAGTCTCTTCAGTAACTACATGGACCATTCGCAACCGCTCTACCAGAACTAGTAGCTTCAGGAATCGTCTCCAGAAGCTATATTGATGATATTCGATACGTTCCGGTTTCACGTATGGAGATGTACGTTGCATCTTTTGAGCGTAGCTACCGAGGTTTCGAAAAAGTCGAGGATCCAGGGAAGCACGAAAGAGTTCACGAGAAGCCGTTGATATGCACTATCCCAAGCTGTCGCTCTTCTACCTTTGGCATCTCTCCAAAGACAAGGAGCGAGGATCACTGGCTGAATATTCATCTCCCCTCTTATACGTGTCCCTACCCCCTAGTACAGACTACCTAAACCTCCTTGGTGGGTGTCTCTTGGCTGAGTCTGCCCTCTTTCTCATCGATCTTGTCGTCAAGCCCTTCAATCGCCGATCTTTCGTTGAACGATTCTTGCGCTCTAAAACCACATTAGCAATTGAAAAAGAGAAAACAGATCTGGACCAATCATGGCTGCCATACCGCTGTCTCCGCTCCATCATCCAGACCAACATTACGACAATGATAATGAGTCCCCCAATGACCATCGTAGCGATAAAACCGCGGTCGTAGTTTTTAGAGTCGGACGGGAAAAAGAGAAGTGGCCACCATGCGATGAAAGCCTCCTGTAAAACCTAGTGAGTGACCAATCTTACTCCTGTTCTCTGGCCCGATCTTACCATTATAGTGTTCATGGAGCCCATGAGGAAGACCCGAAGCTCAAAGTGATCACGGGTAAGATCCTAGGGAGAGCGCTTGTTAATAGATGCCACAGGAAACCGCAGTCTAGCCGAATCAAAAAATTGATCTGTTAGAACTTACATTGGCCCAGGAATACCAGATTGCTTGAGGGGCCAAGCAAGTGCCTAGCAAATCTATGACTCCTGTCAGAAACACTTCGAAACTTGTCGGGCTCTCCGGACTCCGGAGGTCTTACAGAAAGCAAACAGTTTGCCGCCATAGGGTACGGACGATGAATACAGCAATGCGGCTGTAATGATATAAGTGAATCCAATGGCAAGCGAGGCTGGCAACCGGGTCTTCAGCTTGTCAGACATAATACTATACACCCAGAAAGCAAGAATGCCGGTGGCAGTCATGCCCGTGGGGTAATAGTCAAGATGCTCGACATTTTTGTCTCCATGCAACTCCATGAAAAAGGGCATGACGTTGTTGCCAGACATTTGAAGTCCGACACCATACAGCGTGAAGAGAATCTGTTGGTTCTGGTCAGCAATGCGTCTTTGCGTCATCTTGAGGAGTCTGCTTACCGGGAACAAATAGACCTGCCAGCTGGTGAAAATGCGCTTCCATGTCGCCAGTTTTGCCCATCTGATCTCGGAAACGTGGGCATTTGGCAGGCGATCCTGGGCGAGCTGTCTCTCCTCCGCCGAGAGCCAGGAGCAGGTCGTATTGTGGGGAAAGTCGGGAAAGAAGAAGAAGCCATAAACGATGCTTGGGATGGTGACGATGAAGTCGATGATAAACAGCCATTGCCAGCCTTTCAGGCCGGCTGTGCCGTTCATGTGCTGCGGGAGTGTCAATAACGAGTGGACATTCTACCAGGATACGGAAGAGAATCTCACCTTGTAGAGTCCGCCTTGGATCAAACCAGACAGGCTATTTTAAGAGTATTATTAGAAATGCAAAATCGTGGAGTAGGAACCGAACTCACATTGAGCCAATCTGGGCAGCGGAAACGAACATGGCCGAGCGCTTTCCGATTTCTTGGGGCGTATACCATGATCCGAGGATCAGGTGTGTTCCCACAAAGGTACTGGATTCAAAGAGACCCATGAAAAAACGAAGAATGAGGACAGTCTTTGCATTTTTAGCGGCGTATTGTGCGAGGCAGATGACTGCCCAACCGAGTTGCATCGTGGTGAACCAGTATCGGGGCCGGACATATGTGAGTATGACATTGGAGGGGATTTGGCCAATCGTGTATCCAACTAGGAAGATTGTGTTTCCAAGGTTATATTGCTTGCCATGGAAGTGAAGGTCTGCCTTCCTTTGGGACTTGTTAGTGTACAAACGGAGGATTTATCTCTGAAAGGAACAAGATGCAACGAACACTATCACGAGTTAGTCCAGATTTCACAAGATGCGAGGAGCTTAGAAAGAAGATACGTACTTCCGCTGACATATGCATTCGAGTAGTTGCTGCGGTCTGCAGGCAGGAAGGTTAGTTGAAGCACAGGACAAGTTTACCCACTGAAGCTGTGCTTACCTAAGAGGTTGATGAACTGTGTAAGACACACATAAGTCATAACAAGAAGATCAATTTTCATGACCAGCTTCGCCGATTTGAAGTCTTTCCCGTACGCCAAACGGCAGTACTTCTCGAGAAGTTTAGAACCCATTGTCAAACGTGAGATTTCCACAGCTGGAAGATTCTTGTCGCTGTGATGGAAAAATCACCCAACAACATAAGATTAAGTCGTACAGACGCTTACGGGAAGATATAATGTATTCAGAATCTTCCCACCCAAACTAGAGGCGCGGTGGAGAACATCTCGGCGAGTCGGACAAAGACGTTGCCCACTTCGGAGAGAGAAAGACGTTATCAGCAACGCGTAACTCATACGGCGGATCCACAGCCAGGATCCACATCTCGCGCAACTATTACCAAGTACTGTTATTTGGCAAATTCTAGATTCTTTCAGCGAGACAATTACTGCGATAGTACTCCGTATAATATTAAGGTTCCAGAATGCTTGCGCCCATCGAGAAGAGCTATCTATCTGCAGTAGCTCCACCTGAAGCGCTATCGTACGGCCATCATGTCCAACGTCACGTCTATTTTGACGAGCGATGAGCTCGAAAAGGCCGTCTCCTGCAACAGCTTCTACTCGACTGTTGACCCTGTTCGCTTCTCACAGTTTTCCAGCCTTAACCCGGTGTCGGCGAGTTTCGCAGATGCCGTCGGCCGGTGGCAACGAGAACATGCACTTTACATTGACGGAATACTGGGACCTAAAACGGCAGCTTCCCTCGACGGCCGCCAATGGCAATCGCCAAAGGGCGAGAACTATTTTATCGTGAAAGGCGAAAAGATCCCAACACCGTTTCCGGTAGTACACTGGACCCACCCGGAAGGACTCAGCTTTGCAAGTCTCTCGAAGGCGATTCCAAATTTCAACGGTGTCTGGAAGCGGGCCAATCCATCGATCGAGGGGATTGAACGTTTTGTGATTCATTGGTTTGTACGCCCCAAGAACTAGATGGAGAGCTTGTTGCAGCGCGACAGCTAACAATGCTTCTTGCTAGGGACGAGTGCATCTCGACGCACGACTGTTTTCATGTTCTCCTTTGGCGTGGGCTGTCCGTGCAGCTCTTCCTAGATGCAGACGGTACACTATACCAAGGCATGGATTTGGTTGACGACATGGCCAGACACGCCCGATGGACAAACGAGACCTCGGTCGGCATTGAAATCAGCAATCCCGTGTCACTTCGCCAGGCCTTTGGCGTTGGGGGCAGGAAGATTATCCGGGCGCAAGAGCCGCACACGGCGGACCCAAGCTGGCACCATTTCGATTACACGGAAGCACAAAAGAACGTGATGGCGCTGCTCGTGCCGGCGCTCTGCGATATCTTGGAGATTCCGCGCACGCTGCCCCGAGATGACAGTGGTGAGGTGCCGAAGGGCTTAATCCCGAATCCGACGGAGTACAAGGGAGTGCTGGGACACTATCACCTGCAAACAGACAAAGTAGACCCTGGTTACACCTTATGGCCACTTCTCTCAAAGGTCCTGTAATAAGAATAACATTTGGTGAATTAGCAAATAAAGTGCGATGCAAAGCTCGGTCAAATCGGAATAAAAATGTTGACAGAGATTCTATTGCTATGGGGGACAGACATACAGATGTAAGGCCGTATGGAGTGTTTGACGGGCTGTGATCGCAACCGATCGGTGGCATGGGGTATCCCAGTGGCGATTGTAGGGACCGGTTATGGCCATCACGAAGCTACTTTGCCAGTGGGTCCAGGGCCTGTTGAGTGGGCATCCGCTTTTCGGGCTATATAACTTCAGAACGCCCCCTTAAAAATGTCGCTCCCCAGGCCCCGAACTAGACTGCTTTCTGCCCCAATAGCGAAGAAATTGCGCAACAGCCTTCACGATGCATTGCGTCGGCCACCCTGCTTACTACGAGTAGATCAAACAATATCACCGACTTGTTTTGCAAAAGCGTCATTTGACCGGTCGCCGTCAAGATGAGTGCCGATTTGCAAGCAGCTCCCCTGGACGAACCCCCATCGGCGGAACTAGTGTTGCAGACCGGTTCCGCGCAGCATGCGGCCGATGGTCAGCTCGTTCGATTTCAGGAAAAGAAGTCGGCCCGTATCCTATCTTTGAGATCCGCCGTTCTTGTCGTTTCAGCAAGCATAGCTTTAGCCGTCAAATGGAGCTATGGAGCCTCAGAGGCTCTCAATCCATCTGACTATAAGGCGCGGACAGAACATATCCTCAGCACCACACCTCTCATTGATGGGCACAATGACTTGCCGTTCCTATTTCGCCTACAACTAAACAACAAAATCTATGACCAGGAGTATTCTTTCACAAAAGGTAGGCAACATCTTCGATGAAGCAATAAGCACTTGCATCTGACTAAACCTGTTCTTCCTTAGGCCTGGGGTCACATACGGACTTGAAGCGAATGCGTGAAGGACGTGTGGGGGGGCAGTTCTGGTCCACTTTCATTGAGGTATTCATAGTACTTTCCCACTTCCATTGTCGGACGGCATAGATGCTTACGAGTGAATAGTGTCCGAATATTGTTCACCTGGATGATCCAAATGTGAGTTCCACGTCCATTTGATGTGAATTGGCGACAATTTGATGATATCCTGTCCTGCAGCTTAATGCACCAGAAATGTGCTGATACTGTCTGCAGCATGCCGTGAGAGACACTCTTGAGCAGATTGATGTCGCAAAAAGGTTGATCGACGAGGTGCCAGACTTGGTATTTTGCGACAACTCCCGGTGTGCCATGAAAGCCTTTAAGCAGGGCCACATTGCATCTATGTTGGGTGCTGAGGGTTTGCATCAAGTCGGATCGGCCATTGCCGTAATCCGTCAATTTCACGACCTCGGTCTTCGGTATATTACCCTGACACACAACTGCGACAATGCATTTGCCACGGCCGCGTCCACGGTCACACAGACCGGAAAAGATAGCGGCTTGAGCCAGTTCGGAATCGAAGCCATCATGGAGATGAACCGGCTAGGCATTATGCTCGACCTCTCACATGTGTCTCACCGGACCATGCATGAGGCTCTGGATGCGACTCGTTCTCCAGTCATCTTCTCCCACACGGGCTGTTATGCTCTAGCCAAAAATTACCGAAACGCACCTGACAGCGTGCTAAGCCGGCTCCCAAGCAATGGAGGCGTGGCAATGATTTACTTTGTCAGGAAATTCATCAAGCCCGACGACCCAGACAAATCTAGCATTGAAGATGTGGTAGACCACATAATGCATGTGGTAGCAGTTGCGGGCTGGGATCATGTTGGCATTGGTAGGAGACTCTCACCATTCCTACATTGAATATCTTTGCTGACGATGTCTCTGCAGGTGGCGATTACGACGGCACCGGATATGTGGTGCATGGCCTCGAAGACGTCTCCAAGTACCCGCAATTGATTGAAGCCGTCCTACGGCGGGGAGCCACGGACGAGCAAGTGAAGAAGCTGGCGGGGGAGAATGTTTTGCGAGTGTGGCGTCAGAACGAGATCATTTCAGAGACTATGAAAAAGGTGATGAGACCGGTAGAAGCCGTATGGGAAGGAAGGCCGCTACCGTCATATGACGTGACGCAAAAGTTGCCCGTATTGAAACCATTATAGGGGCTTCGCCCTTGATACAAGTACGATTATCAAAAGAAGTACGATAGTAAGACAGCATCATAGGCATGTTCCGATAGAATATTTAGCACATCTGTTCCATGAACGCTACACCTCCAGCGTTCGGCGTTTTGTTGGATAATTCCGTTATTTCGCCAGACTAAGAAGCCAAGATAAGCATGGTTGCGCTAGCGGCTCCTCGTTTGGCCCAAGCTCCAACTCGATCTGTGCGTTTACGCCGACTCGCCGAATGGCCAATAAACAGCCATGGCCTACTCCGAGAACACTCCGTAATACTCCGTACGTTGTACTCCGAAGAGGATAAAACCAGTCGGGGCTAACAAAACTCACCCCACTATAAGCAAGATGCATTGGCATGGGGAAAAATTGTAGATACAGAAGATAAAATTGCCTGAGTAGATCTGTACGGATATTTTTCTTCTGCTAATGGGCCATGCCATCTTGGGTCTCGAACATGTTGAGAAGTCCAGGCAAAGCGTCCCTTGGTGCTAGTTAGCAAAGTGCACAGCGGTCTAATTTTCGTTTTCGGGGAGAACGAACCAGAATTCAGCATCAAAAGCACACCGGTCTTGGTCCAAGCCACGCGGCGTTTGGTTCAAGGGGGATTCCTCAGGCGAGTATTGAAGCACATATGGGCGAGATGGTTGAAGCGCTCTGTCCACGACAGATTGGAGCGCTTGCTTGGCCTGGTGAAAAAGCAGGTAGTTGCCGTCGCTAGGTCCGTGTAGGATGTCTATATGGGAGATTAGGACACACAGGTTTTCTATCGTGTGACGTCGTAAGGCCGGGTCGAGCCGCTCAAGCCAGGCCCTTGAAGAAGGCTGCATCAGGCACAGACTCAGCGCGCCGGCTGCCGGCAAGGCACACGTTGCCACCTGGTGTACGTTAGGGTCGTTCCATGCACAGAGGTCCCCCCCCCTCAGAAAAGAAGTGCAGCACTTACCCTCCATGCCAAGGAAATGAAGCCAAGCTTTGGCAAGTTTTCTCGCCGCACCAGGGCCTGGTTGACCCAAGCAAGGAGTTCAGTCGCAGACCGGAATAGCCGATCGAGCTCGACGCTGGCCTGGCTCCATGCAGCCCATTCGATTAGAAATGCCGTATGAAGATAATAGAGTCGTATCAAGTGCAGACACTCGGCTTCTTCGCGATTCCTCCGATCTTTCCAAATATCGAGAGACGACACCATCATGTGGCTCGGCAAGTACGCCCAAGCTTCCATAATCTTCGTTCTCAAGGTACTGCGGGAACATTGCTATTAGCCATCACACTCCTGCGACTTTGACGCTGTACATGGCGATGGGGCTTACCTTGTTAATTGGACCACGTCGACGTCGGTATGGCCGAGCAGCAGCAATTCCAAGACATCTTCCCGAATCATAGAAGTCATCATGGCCCACCGAAGTACCGTCCCTGCGTGGATCTGCCCTCTGGTGTCCCACCCTTCAGCATTCACGTGCACCATTTCATTTTGAAGAGCGGACCCGTTTAGTGACCAGACTCTCTCATCAAGATCTGTAGGCAGATCAACGGTGCAGAAGCGCTTGCTTAGACGCGGCGGCCGGCCAAGAAATAGAGCCATGGTGATGTCGGTAGTGTAGAAACGGACGAAAATGCGCTTGCGCATCTCAAGGAGGAAAAAGGGGAGACTGCGTGCATCCTGGGACTTTTGGTGGAGGCCGGCAGCTAGAAGTGCATTTGCTGCGTCATTAAACGCATGCCAAGTCTTGAAGCCTGTCAAACAGGGTCAGTTGAGGTGCAATGTCTTTTAGAGAACCAAGCATTGTGTTGTACTAACTCTGGTCACCGTAAAATACGGATTGTAGCAGGAAGTTCTGATACAGAAATATGATCTGAACATCGTTCAACATGTCGAACGACTCGCAAAAGGCGGCGCATTTATTGGCACAATTAACCATATTCATGCGCAGAGTCTGGCTCTCTTGTTCGCTGTGACAGATGGCATTGGGGGCACGTGTTTCGGCCGCAGCGATGCTTCACATTGTCCATTCCACGGTTAGCTTTGCGTCTCATGGAAAGCCTAGAGTTTGAGCAGAGAAGGGACCATACCCAATGAGAGTTAATATCACGCCGACCGTCTCCCAACGCAGGTTCTGGCCGGTGAAGTGACCTACAAAGTCCTCGAGTGTTTTTGATGTGTCAAGCTGTGCCGGCTGGCTTCCCCTGTCAAAAATACGCTGGGAGAGCGTGAACAGGTTGGCACGCCAACTGTTGCAGCTCTGTAGCTGACTGATCTCATGAGCAAGCGTCTCGACGAATGAGCCGACTAGGAATGAGCCCAGGTGTGACTCCAGGCCACAGCCTTTCCACGCTGAGAAGACACGGTCGAGAAAGTCATCCACCGTGACGGCCAAGAGCATGTCCAGAATACCGACGCCTTCCTCGATCATGGCCAGGCGGTTCATGGAGAGCGCATCCAACCGACTTGCCTCCTCGGCGCTGAGACCGAAAAGCTCAGAGCTCTGGTGAGAAGGCAATCCACGGCGGCCCAGTTTGTCCAGCATGGAAGTTAGAGACGAGGGGCCCTGGAATCCTGGACTCGGGTACAACGTAAGCTGGGACGTGGCAGTGGATGGCCCAGTGGCCGGTGCATGCGATGATCGGGGAGAAGGCGATGGTTGGGCTGTGCTTCCCCGGCTTTGGAAGCGCTCCACTGGCGAGTATTGCGAGGTCTCTGGCGTGTGCCGTTTTGACGCCTGCGTCCGTGTCCGTTTGAACGCATTTTTTCGATATTCACAGCTGTCTCCAATACCCCGTTTGGCACAGCGCGAGCACACCGGATGTTGATGATCGCAGGCTAGTTTTGCCAATCGGCATGGTTCGCACGATGGAATTCGCTTTGCTGACATCGGATGAGAATCAAGATACAATCGAGGACTGGGCAGACTTCCGGCTGTCGTACTGCCAAAAGCAGTGCTACACGCCGACGAATCGTTGGCCGGGGGAGAAAAGATAAGGCGCTGCGACGATATCTCCGAATAGTTAGCAGCGACTATTCACGTGATGCCCTACGGCCGCTTTCGACCAGTAGCGCAAAACTGGCGTGAATGACTGCCAACTGCTTCACAGCGAACTCTTTCCCATCCCTGATGGGCCTACAATGGATGTATATGGGCCGGGATAGCCTCCCAACTGATAGGCCTCATTCACTCGAGCAACAAGTCATGTAGGTCCATGCTGGGAACTTGTCTTTGCCGTTCATACCCTCAGTGAGGCCTCCGCTGCCGGAAGATAGCGTCGAAGTGGCGCCAGGCGACGAAATGGCGGATGGGGAGCACGTGGTGCTCCCCATCCGGGTATGGAGATCCGACCAGATTTTTTGGTCAATCAATACGAAGGATTTGCTGTCCTGCGTGGTCTCGCCCCCGTGAAATCACACCCTCTCCTCCTCAATCACCCTGACAAGACCAAGGTCTGGTCAGCCTCCCCTCTCCAGCCGCTCCGCGGCAAGGGCCGCCCCCTCCGAGGCCGTACACCAGGTAGCCACCGCACAAAGTGGCCAACCCACCCTCCCCTTACTTCCATGCAGTATTTCCCCCACGAAGAGTTCTGCCCACACTTTGGACCCTGATCGCCAGCAACTGGCGTTATGGCTAGGACGGTATAAACAACTTAGTCGTATATAGGGAATAAATAAATCAAACAATCAAGCCCCCGTGAAATCACTCGTAGTCTTGTGATCTTCTTCGCAAACTGGGAAGCCCAACTATGCAAAGAAAACCGTCCTGGAAATAGTGTGATACCACGACCATGAAGTGGCCACGCCTCGATGGCAAGTGCCATGATTGATCAGAGGGGCCATAAAGTGGCTACGCCACGGTAGCAAGCGCAACATTAATCGTCTAAAAGTAACGACATGAGGATGGGCACCCATCACCTTTATAATTGGTCTCGTAGACAGAGTCTTCCCTTTAGAAGGCATACCTATGCTTCCCACGTTTCGCTTGCCACAGACTTTAAATCCTGAACGGAAATGACCAAGTCTCGCTCTCCATCGTTCGGATTAGGCGGTCGTAGAAACAGCAGCTCAAACTCGAGAACTAAGTCTTCCCTAGAGACATCGTAATCGATCGGCATGGTGTTTGCTATCGGCACAACAACATTTGTGTGGCGGAGCACAGGGTTGGTCGTCATGTTTGTGGCCCGGGTGACACGTAATCCAGGAAGAGGTGGCCAGTCCTCAGTGTACTTGTAGACCGACATTGTGTTGGTACGCCTGTCCAAGTCGATCAAGAGGACAATCTTGACTTGGTGCATTGATGCAGAAAACCACCAATACATATCCTGCCGGAGATGGGCCAACGACTCCGACAAGCCGACCTCGATCACTAGGGACGGCCAATCAGATGCGCCACGAGGACCAGGCACAAAGACGGAATCGCCTTGTTTGACTCCCGGCATTCTTGGGTTGCTGCTGGTGTATGTTTTAGACAATACACCTTTTGTTTTGCCGGTCAAATTCATAAAGTAATGTGAGATCCTGTATGAGATAGCGCTGATTGCACCGTCATGGGGACCTGAGGGGACCGTAATGTAAAGGACCTTTTGGTCCGGTCGGTAATAGAACCGAAAGTGGCGGCGGCGGACATCCCCCTCTTGTTCGATTTCAGTAAATGCCACAGGCGTAACGCCTACTGTCGTTAGAGCTAAAGAGCGCCAAGATTTAGAAAAGCGACAAACCGTGGCATATGAGAAAATCGGTGCGGAGATTCCTAATCGTCTCGTTAAAAAGTTCCGCCGTGCTACTAAAGTAGACACTGGCTTCTTCCCCGTCGGTTTTCAAGGGCGACAATGAGTCAGAAGAACCGATTAGAGTGTCTGCCGTCGACAGATTTTCCACGCGACTATCCATTTTTAGTAGAATATAGAGAAATGTTCATTGTGTGGACGAATTTTGCTAAATCGACGAAATGTTGTAGAAGAAGAAATGGAGAGAATAGTAACGAAAGAAGCTTTGAGCTTCAAATTTGACGTAGAAAGGTCAAAACAAGGCCGATTTGGGCCAGAAAAGATCGAAAACTGATCTGAAAAGCTCCAAAGGAGCTGGATATGAGGTTATTTGATGACACACTCAAATTGTCGTGATTCAGGCGGAAAAGAGGGCTCATAACCTGTGGAATGTGCATAAGGAAGCTCTCTGACTATGTCAGGACCTGCAGGGGCGAAATATGTGCGCGCGCTGGTCCACATGACTAAGGAGGGCGACAGCATTTTAGCGTTGTGAAGTACGGAGTAGTTTCCCCACCGTCCTGTCCAGACTTGGCTGGCTGCGCCTTCCCTATTTTAGCAAGTACGAGTACCCCGCCAAGCTCTTGAATGCAGCGCACTGTGGCCATTCTGGGCTGGAGCGCATGCAATTGAACCCTCTTTATTGTTCTGCTCCACGACAGTTCTCT
This sequence comes from Leptographium galeiforme, assembly GCA_004028395.1. NCBI lineage: Eukaryota > Fungi > Ascomycota > Sordariomycetes > Ophiostomatales > Ophiostomataceae > Leptographium > Leptographium galeiforme. Next base: position 17,298 of record RQWE01000101.1, read on the forward strand.
ACGTACTCCGTATTAGTTGCCACCAACTGGCGTTATGATTAAGATAAGTCATTCGCTCCCTCACTCAAGTTCGAAAGCGCGTTCTGCCAAACTTTGACAATTTTCTACGTTCTATTGTAGGGCTGGTAGTTATTGGCGATGCGAGTTTGTGCAACGATTCCAGTCGGCCATCTTGCGCAAGTCGTCATGATTGGCTAGGGGCCCATGAAGACAAGGCCAGGATACTGCTGCGAGTTCCTTTTCTCTTTCGAGAAGATCGATCGTGTCTTCAGGTTGGCAGGGTCTCGTGGCGTTGTGGAAATGGTTCCTTATCAGTAAAATATAGCGCATGGAGCAGCTCTCGTGACAAAACGCGCCGACACGGCAAAATCCACCGACGGTGCTCCGCACAACCAGAGCGAAAGGAAATAGACCGAGAAACCCTGAGCAGCCACCTAGCGAATTCGAAACCATCAAAGCGTTCGCCAAGAGACAAATTCTCCCATGAGCCCAGCTATGAAGCCAATTTTTTCTAGTATCTTGCGCGGCGCCCCCGTGCTGCTCTCGACGGCCTCGGTGACTTTCAGCTTCAGCCAGTACCTTTTTCTGCGGCCGTATCTCGACTTGCCTGGCAGCTCTGGCGGCTCCGATGACGGACACGCAGCAGATCGCTCCCAGGTCAGCACTCTCCTCCAGCGCTACATCCGGCGCGAGTTCCCAGACGGCCTCGCCACCATTCTGACTTTGTACCCGCTCACGTGGGCCACGGCCGCGGCGAATCTGACCATTGGCACGCACGGCCTGCGTCGACCCGGTAGTACGCCGTCGCCGCTGCTGCTGCTAGGGCGCTCGACATCGTGGTATCTGTATGCGGCGGGCCTGGCTTTCAGCGCTAGCCACCTGCTGTGGGCGCCGCGGGCCAAGGGGCTCATGGAGGCGATAGCGGGTCTACAAGCGCTTCCAGCACAGTTGGCGGACAGCAGGGACAGCGGCAAGAGTGGGGACGGAGTCAAAAGGCAAGATGATAGCCTCGCTCTTTTAAAGACCTGGCTGGACTTGCACGTCGTTCGAAGCTTCCTGGCCGACGTGCCGGGCTGGCTCTGTTTTACGGCAGGTTTCTTGCTTCATCGGCCCATATAGGGACGTTTATCGATGTGATTTTGGAGAGATGCTTTCAAGGCTCAATCATAAAGCCACCGTAAAGAGTTTGGAAGGAAGGCAGATTAGCCAAACTTAACAGCGATACAGTGATAAATCAGAGCAAGCAATACATAAACCAGAACGCCTACGGCTATCAATACTTCTTCGTCTCCCCCATTTGTTTCTGAAACCTACTTACAATATGACTATTGTAAGACACGTTCTGTACGACTGATACCAAACACCCCGTCAAGCCAGCCGTAGAGATGCTCGTGCAGACTGGCGAGCGCGCCAATCTTGGCCTGCAGCGAGCCTTGGCCTGGTGTTTCTGGCGCCCAGAGAGGCGTTGGCTGGTCTTTGCGCAGGGTGTCCAGCTCATCGCGGACGCGGCAAGCTCCGGCCTCCATGGAAAAGTAGATGGAGTCGGGCGCCCCGGTGACGAGGACGGGGCATTGGATGCGGCGCAGTGATGACTCGCCGACGGACCCGTCGGGTGACTCGTCCACCAAGCGGTAGCGGCTGACGAACTCGCGCAGCACGCCCGACGCCGACGTGATGCCCAGGGCGAGCATCCCGTGACCGGTCTCCCAGCGGGCCTGGAAGTCGACGAGGCCGACGAGCCAGATGACCGTGTCGATGAGCCGGTCGCTGACCCAGCCGCGCTCGATGGCGTGGGTCATCACGCTCGGCATGCGTTTCTCCATCATCTCCCGCAAGCTGTGGAAGCCGTCGATGGAGACGCAGGCGGCGATGCGCGGGTCGGTGGCGCCGCGCAGGGCAAAATAGGCTCCCATGGACGGGCCCACCAGTGCGATCTGGTCCAGGTCGAGCAGCCACTCGGGATGGGCCTGGGCGACGCGGAAGAGCTCGTCCAGCACGGCCGCGATGACGACCTCCCAGTCCGGCCGCAGCGACAGGCGGTCGGTGGTGCGGCGGGCCACGATGCCCTGGCCGGGCCCTTCAAACAGGACGGCGGCATAGCCGCGCGGCAGCGCCCCGGTGACATAGGAAAAGTACAGCTCCTCCTGCGTGCCGTCGAAGCCGCCTGTCACCAGGAGGACCGGCACCTTGGCTTTTGTCTGGTGGCCGGGGATCGCGGGCGGTGCCTTTGTCTTGGGCAAAAAGAGGTAGCCCGGAAGCCGCGATGTCTGCTGGTACGGAATGTCGAGATGGACGACCGTCTCGTCCACGGAGAGGGCACAGGCGGCCGTAAAGTCTTTGGTGGACTGGGCGAGGGCTGCGAACATGCGCGGATCTCCCTGCAGGTGGTGCAGCAAGAACTCGCTGCAGCGACGGTAGTTGCAGGCGCGCAGAAAGGCCCAGCGGGCGGCCACGGTGTCGCCAGAGCGCAGGGCGTCGTGTGCAATCTTCTCGGCCCGCTCGGCCACGGCGGTCCATTCGCGCCACCAGACCTCTGGATCGTTGTTTCGCAGCCGGGCGGCCACCTCCAGACACTCGGCTACCTCGCAGCCATGGAACGGAGCGGTGCCGATGACACGGAGAAACTCAAAGTTGAGAAAGGGCGAGCACGAAGGCAAGATGTCCTGCATCTTGGCCATGCTGAAAAGGTGACTGAGGGAAGCAGGGAAACGGACATGCACGCATCAAGGTGGCAACCCGCCGAAGCAGAAACGAAAAGAGACGATACGGTGGGTTTGTAGTCACTCAAGGGAAAGTCGGCCGTCGGACTCACGTCACCATGCCAGGTTGCTTCTGGCGACACTTGCTTTTGAGAGGATCATTGCCGCGACACGAGACAACTCGCCGAGCCACATGTCGGCAGCCGACACCTCTCAAGAAGGATTCATAAACGCTGCGTCGATCGGGGCATTACTGGTCTGGCCGACCACCGGCGACCGATCGGCACCATAATCCACCGACTGCCGAGCGGCTGAAGGAACAAACGGTCCGGTTTAGCGCCAACGCGACGCTGTCGAGATGGAACGATCTGTGGGGAAGTGATGACAGGGGATGTGACCCCTGGACAAATTCACCAACGGCCGTGGGGCTTTGTGGGCTGGATCACGTGCTTTGGGGGCGCTTTCCACAAATCTCATCGGCCAAACGCAGAGCTTGAGCTTCAATCAACAACCAACAAAAACAACTTGTCGCTCTTTACGAAGTACCTTGTAAAGATCTACAAAAGAGAAAGGAATCAGGCAAGAGTATACAGACAAACATAACTAGCATTGAGCACTCCATCCCCACATGACCTTTCTGCTCCGTGACGCACGAACCACTTTGCAGAGCTTCCTACCGCCAAAATCACCAATTTCGACCCATCTACAATCACACACTAGCTGCTTCGCCCCCCCCCAACCCTAAACCCCCTGCAATACGGAGCCTCTACATGACCGGGTACACTAGCTTGCGGGCACGAACACGTCCCTTGCGCAAGTCCTCGATGCCCTCCACCAGGGCCTCCAGGCCACCGGCGCGCACCTCGATGGGGTGTGCCTTTAGACGGCCGTCGAGCAGCATGCGTTCGGCCAGGGTGAACATGTCGGCGGCAAAGACGCGATCCTGGGCGCGACCCGGGCGGCCGTAGGTGCCGGACAGCTTGACGGGCTTGCCAAAGATGGTGTAGCCGACGAGCCAGTCCGACTGCACCTCGCGACGGCTGTACTGGATGCGGGTGGGAAAGGGGTCGAGGGCGACATAGCGGCCGCCGGCGGGGCCGATGGCCTCGTAGCTCATTTTCATGGACGACGCCTGGGTGACGCAGTCGAGGACGTGGCTGAGCGAGCTGTTGGTGTAGTTGCGGATCTCCATGCCACAGGTGGGCGAGTGGTAGTCAAACGTCTCGACGGCGCCGAGAGCGAGGAGGGCGTCCCGGTTGGAGGGCGAGCACGTGGCGATGGGCGCGAGGCCGGAACTGTGAGGGTCAGGAGATGAGGGTCAGGAGATGAGGGTCAGGAGATGAGAGGTCGAGGACAGGCAGGGTCTGGCAGCGTGGATGGCATACGCTTTGAGAAATTGTATGGCAATGGTGCCGGTGGCGGTGGCACCGCCGGAGACGAGGACATGGGTCGGGGACTCGGCACTCGTCTTTTTCCGCGTGTTTCCCTCAATGGACGGCGGCGGCAGCGGCAGACGCAACATCTGATAGAGCGTGACGGTGACGGTGCTGATGGCGACGGCGAGGCTGGCGGCCTCCTCGTACGGCATGGACTCGGGAAAGGTGCAGGCGAGGTCGGCGGTGGCCAGGGCGAACTGGCAAAAGGCGCCGGTGGTGGGGTCGACGGGGTTGAGGCCGAACATGACGGCAAGAACGCGGTCGCCCTTTTTGAACTTGGTGACGCCGGGGCCGACCTCGCACACCTCGCCGGCAAACTCGTTGCCGCCGATGGAGCCGGCCTTTGCGGAGAAGTCAATCATCTTCCAGTCGGCCGGGTTGAGGGCGACGGCCTTGACGGCACAGAGCATGAAGCCCGGACCGGGTGTGGGAATGGGCACGGAGCGGTCGAGGCGGTACTGGCCGGCGCCGGCGCCGACGAGAGCGATCTGGGTAGCCATGGCGACGATTTTTTAGAGATCAAAACGAACAAGAGGGTGGGATGAAGACGGGCACGAGCGGACAAGAACGGACAAGAACAGTGGACAAAGACTCGTGTTTGATCAAATGGGACGAGACATGATGGTCCTGGCAAGGTCGAATATCTCTTTCGTCCCCACTTGAAACATGACACTCGTCAGGCCCCAAGACTCGGAGAGCGTGCCTCGGACACAGTGGCCGGTCGCCATATTACCCCGATCGGTGCGTCGGCGTGCATCCACATCCCACGAGGTCGGAGTATTCTGGCGCCTGCAGTCTCCACCATGTCCACCCGCCTTTTTTCTGGATATGGACCGACTTACATCAGCAGATGGCGGTAGCTGCGTGAGAAAAGACGGGTGCCCAGACGCTGCAGGAGCTGCAGGGCGGACACTGCAGGGGAGAGCTGCATGAGGGGGTTGAGCCTTAATACCGGGCCTTATTCTCGTCCAATTTTGGAGAGATCTCGTTCCTCAACTGCTCAACCAGTCACGACACGCAAACACATACCTTTTTCTATTTTTGTTGTATTCAACACTCGCTCGTTTGTCATGGGTTCCATGTCTCGACACGAGCCGATTGCGGTTGTGGGCAGCAGCTGCCGGTTTCCGGGAGGTGCATCGACGCCGTCCAAGCTGTGGATGCTGCTCAAGGAGCCGTATGATGTGCTGAGCAAGGTTCCGGAGACGCGCTTCAACGTGGATGGCTTCTACCACGAAGACGGGGAGCATCATGGGGTGTGTCTTGTTGTCGACGTGGGATTCGTGTAGGCGTACTGACACGAGTCTGCAGAGTACCAATGTGCGGGAGTCGTACTTTCTGGAAGAAGATGTGCGGGAGTTCGACTACAACTTTTTCAACATCAATCCGCGCGAGGCCGAGGCGATGGACCCGCAGCAGCGGCTGCTCCTGGAGACGGTGTACGAGGGCGTGGAGGCGGCGGGCTACTCGATGCAGAAGCTGCAGGGGTCGGACACGGCGGTGTTTGTGGGGCAGATGACGGCGGACTACTACGACGTGCTGGCGCGCGACCTGGACACGGTGCCGCACTACATTGCCACGGGGATCTCGCGGTCGATCATGGCGAACCGGGTGTCGTACTTTTTCGACTGGAAGGGGGCGTCGATTGCGATGGACACGGCGTGCTCGTCCAGCCTGGTGGCGGTGCACCAGGCGGTGCAGGAGCTGCGGGCGGGCACGTCGGCGATGGCGGTGGCGGCGGGCGTCAACCTGATCCTCGGGCCGGAGCTGTACATTTTCGAGTCCAAGGTAGGCGGAAGACTTAAGACGGAGAAAGACCAAAGACGAGACATGCTAACTTTGAAAGCTGCACATGCTCTCGCCGACGGGCCGGTCGCGCATGTGGGACGCCGAGGCAGACGGCTATGCCCGGGGCGAGGGGATCGCGGCGGTGGTGCTCAAGACGCTGAGCCAGGCGCTGGCGGACGGCGACGACATTGAGTGCATCATCCGCGAGACGGGCGTCAACCAGGACGGACGGACGCCGGGGATCACGATGCCCAGCGCGTCGTCGCAGGCGGCGCTGATCCGGTCGACGTACGCGCGGGCCGGGCTGGACGTGAGCCGACCGGAGGAGCGCTGCCAGTACTTTGAGGCGCACGGAACGGGAACGCTGGCGGGCGACCCGGTGGAGGCGGAGGCGGTGTACACGGCCTTTTTCGCGGACGAGGGGCAGCAGCAAGAGCAAGAGGGCGTCGACACGCCGCTCTATGTCGGGTCGATCAAGACGGTGATTGGCCACACGGAGGGCACGGCGGGCATTGCGGGACTGCTCAAGGCATCGCTGGCGGTGCAGCACGGGGTGATCCCGCCGAACATGCACTTTCACAGGCTCAACCCCAAGATTGAGCGGTACTACGACCGACTGCAGGTGCCGATGGAGGCGGTGCGGTGGCCGGAGTTGGCGGCGGGGGTTCCGCGCCGTGCCAGCATCAACAGTTTTGGGTTTGGCGGCACCAACTGCCATGCGATTGTGGAGAGCTACGAGGGGCGACGGACGGAGGCGGCGAGCGAGGCGGCGACTGAGACTGAGACGGAGACGGATGCGGTGCCCAGCGGGCCGTTTGTGCTGTCGGCGCACAGCAAGTCGGCGCTGGTGGCGGCGACGGCGGCGCTTTCGGAGCGGCTGAAGCTGGACCACGAGACGGTCGATCTGGGGTCGCTGGCGTGGACGTTGCAGATGCGGCGCGGGGCGTTTCCGTACCGGGCGTCGTTTACGGGCGGCAACCGAACGGAGCTGATTGGCAGTCTGGACGCGGCGCTGGAGGCGGAGCACAAAAAAAAAGGCAACGGCGGCGGCGGCGGGGGGTCGTTGGCCACGGCGGCGCTGATGGTGCCGGGACATTTGCCGGTGCGCATCCTGGGCGTGTTTACGGGACAGGGGGCGCAGTGGCCTCGGATGGGTGCGGGTCTGTATGGGCACTGCGCGCTGTTCCGGGCGCGTCTGCAGGAGCTGGAGGGGTCGCTGGCGGGGCTGGCAGACGGCGGGCCGACGTGGTCGCTGACGGAGGAGCTGCTGCGGCCGGCGGAGACGTCGCGGGTGGAGGAGGCGGCGGTGTCGCAGCCGCTGTGTACGGCGCTGCAGGTGGCGTTGGTGGACGTGATGCGGGCGGCGGGGGTGGTGTTGAGCGGGGTGGTGGGCCACTCGTCGGGCGAGATGGCGGCGGCGTATGCGGCGGGCTACGTGTCGGGCGAGGACGCGGTGCGGATCGCGTACTACCGCGGCGTGCACGCCTCGGGCGGCCAGGCGCGGGCGGGCAAGATGATGGCGGTGGGGATGAGCTACGAGGAGGCGAAGCGGTTCTGCCAAGAGCAGACGGCGCAGACAGGGGAGAGTGGCGGAAATGGCGGAAAGATCTCGGTGGCGGCCAGCAATGCGCGGTCGAGCACGACGCTGTCGGGCGATGCCGAGGCGATGGAGGCGGCCAAGGCGCGGCTGGACGGCGAGGGGGTGTTTGCGCGGATGCTGCGGGTGGACACGGCGTACCACTCGCACCACATGCAGCGGTGTGCGGGGCCGTATCTGGCGGCGCTGCAGGGGTGTGCGGTCCAGGTCAAGGTGCAGACGGTCGAGGAGAGCGAGGGCGGCGGCGCGGCGTGGTTCTCGAGCGTGCACGGGGCGGACGGGCGCAGCGTGTTTGCGCCGGCGACGTACGGCGACTCGTACTGGGTGGACAACATGACGAAGCCGGTGCTGTTTGCGCAGGCGCTGGACCGGGCGGTGACGGAGGCGGACTACTGCTACGACGCGGTGGTGGAGGTGGGCCCGCACGCGGCGCTGCGGGGGCCGGTCTTGGAGGAGCTGCGGGCGCTGACGGGGCGAGATCTGCCGTACGCGGGGGTGCTGTCGCGCGGCCAGGACGACATGCAGGCGTTTGGGGCCATGTTGGGGTTTCTGTGGCGGCATTTCGGGAGCGCGGACGCGGCGGTCAGCGTGGTGGACTTTGGCGGGTTCCGACGGGCGTGTGGGGGTGAGGGGGAGAAGGAGGGGGAGAAGGAGGGGGAGAGGCAGGCTTGTCGGCCGCGGCCGCTCAAAGACCTGCCGACGTATGCGTGGGACCACGGGGTGGCGCTGTGGAAGGAGTCGCAGGTGTCGCGGACGTTCCGGACGCGGGCGGAGCCGGTGCACGCGCTGCTGGGGACGCGCATGGCGGCGTCGTCGGGCGACCGGCGACAGGAGACGCGGTGGCGCAACGTGCTGCGGCTGGCCGAGATGCCGTGGCTGCGCGGGCACCAGTTCCAGAACCAGGTGCTCTTTCCGGCGGCCGGGTACGTGTCGATGGCGGTGGAGGCGGCGACGCGGCTGGCTTCTGATTCGGGTCGGGTGGCCGTGGTCGAGCTGCAGGACCTGCAGATCCACCAGGCCATCACGGTGGAGAGCGATGGCGGCGGCGGCGGCACGGAGGTGGTGTTTTCGATCCGCGTGCAGCACCGCGACGCGGGCCACATCACGGCCGACTACAGGTGCTACAGCGGCAGCGAGGCGCGCCAGCCCAACTTTAGCGGCCGCTGTGTGGTGACGCTGGGGGCGGGCGACGAAGAGGCAGAGGCGGAAGAGGCGGACGCGTTCCCGGCGCGCGTGCCGCCGTCGCTGCCGATGACGGACGTCGACGTCGGCCGGTTCTACCGCGCGCTCGAGGCCATGGGGCTGGTGTACTCGGGCGACTTTCTGATGCAGTCGGCGCGGCGGCGGCTGGACGAGGCGACGGTGACGGCGCGGCGGCTGACGACGGCAGGAAGCACGCGGCTGCTGGTGCATCCGGCGACGCTGGACGTGGCCTTTCACGGGCTGTTTGCGGCGTTTTGTTTTCCGGGCGACGGCCGCATGTGGACGACGTATCTGCCGACGGGCATCCGGACGGTGCGGGTGAATGTGGCGGCGATCCGGGCGGCGCAGCGGCGGGACGCGGTGGACGCGGACGGCGGGCTGGTGGTGGTGGCGGACTGCCATTTGCGCACAACGTCGGACAAGGCGCTGACGGGCGATCTGGACGTGTTTGCGGGCCATGGCCGCGGCGAGGTGCAGGTGACGGGTCTGGAGTGCGCGTCGTTTACCAAGGCGACGGCGGCCAACGACCGGCTGGTGTTTTCGCACACGGTGTGGCGGCCGGACGTGGCCAGCGGCATCGCGCCGGCGCTGCAGCCGCGGGCGTCGGCGGACGATTTCGTGGCGGCCGACATTCTCGACCGCGTGGTGGTGTACTTTCTGCGGCGGCTGCAGGACGAGATCAGCGAGGCCGAGCTGGCGGCGGCCGAGTGGCACTTTCGGTCGCTCATGGCGTGGGCGCGCGACTACGTGCTGCCCAAGCTGGAGGCGGGCGAGGGCGAGGACCCCGAAAACTCCGAGGCAGTCCGTCTGGGCGCCGACCGCAGCCGGCTGCCGGCGGCGTGGAAGCACGACACGTGGGACATGGTGGCGGGGTGGGCGCAAAAGTACGGCGGGCTGGTGGACATGGAGATCATCATGGCGGTGGGCGCGGGGCTGCCGGCCATGATCCGGGGCACGCTGCCGCCGCTGCAGGTGCTGATGGAGCGCGACCGGCTCAACCGGCTGTACGCCGAGGGGCTCGGCTTCGACCACGCCAACCGGCAGCTGCGCCAGCTGGTGCGCCAGATGAGCCACCGCCACCCGCGGCTGCGCGTGCTCGAGATCGGCGCCGGCACGGGCGGCGCCACGCGGCCGGCGCTGGACGGGCTGGTGTCGCCGCACCTGCTGGCGTCGTACACGTACACGGACATTTCGCCGGCGTTTTTCGAAAAGGCGCGCGCGCAGTTTGGGGGCCATGCGGCCGGCGGCAAGAAGATGCACTTTCGCACCCTCGACGTGGAGCGCGACCCCGCCGACCAGGGCTTTGAGCAGGGGGGCTTTGACCTGCTGATCGCGTCCAACGTGCTGCACGCGACCAGGCGGCTGGCCACGACGCTGGCCCACTGCCGGCAGCTGCTGCGGCCCGGCGGGCGGCTGCTCCTGATTGAAATCACCGGCGACGCCCTGCACACGGCCTTTTGCATGTCCGGGCTGCCCGGCTGGTGGCTCGGCCGCGACGACGGCCGCGTGCACGGGCCGCTGGTCAGCGAGGCGCGCTGGCACGACCTGCTGCAGGCGGCCGGCTTCTCGGGCGTCGACCTGACGTGCGAGCCCAACAACGAGTACTACTGCTCCGTCATGGCCACGCAGGCCGTCGACGACCGCGTGGCGCTGCTGCGGGAGCCGCTGTCGTTTTGTCCGACCTCGCCGACCTCTCTGACCTCTTCCGCCTCTCCGACCTCTTCCGCCTCTCCGACCTCGCCGACCTCGTCCGCCGCCCCCCTCCTCGCCGCGCTCGCCACCCTGCCCATTGTCCTCGTCGGCGGCACCACGCTCGCGGTGGCGCGCACCGTCGACGGCATCCGGCGGCGACTGGCCGCGGCCGTGCCCGCCGCCCACATTTCCGTGGTCCGCCGTCTCGACGATCTGGCTCCTCCGGTCGGCGGCAGAACAGTCACAGTCCCCACAGTCCCCACAGTCCCCCCCCGCGCCGCCGTCCTCTGTCTCGCCGACCTCGACGCCCCCGTCTGGCGCCACATGACCGACGCCGCCTTTGCCGGCATGCAGCACGCCCTCCTGCAGGCCCGCTCCGTCCTCTGGGTCACCCAGGGCCGCCGCTGGGCCCAGCCCTACGCCAACATGTCTGTCGGCATGGGCCGGTCCATTGCGCTCGAGTCGCCCCACCTGGCCCTGCAGTTTCTGGATGTCGACGCCGCCGCCTTTGACGGCCGCAGCACCGCCGCCGCCGATTCCACGGATGCCGCCGCCGCCCGCTTCGCCGAGGCGCTCGTGCGGCTCGTCCTGCTGGGCGACCCGGCCTGCGCCGACGTCCTGTCCGACGTGCTGTGGACGCGCGAGCACGAGCTCTGTCTGGCCGACGGCCAGCTGCTGATCCCGCGCATCCTGCCCAACGACCCGCTGAACCGGCGGCTGAACGCGGACCGCCGCCCGATCCTGTGCGACCTGCCGGTGCGCCGTGTCGAGCTGATCCAGGAGGGGCGTCTGCAGCTGCGGGAGCGGCCTCCGATCGACCTGGCGGCGTCGTCTGTCGTTGCCGAAACGACGCTGGCGGCGTCGTCTGTCTTTCCCGTGACGACGCTGGCGGCGTCGTCTGTCTTTCCCGTGACGACGACCGACGGCGTGACCGTGTTTGTGGGTGTCGCCCAAACCCACGAACCAAACGAGCCCAGCGAAAGCACCAAAACCACCAAAACCATTAACGTCGTCCTCTCCCCCCACAACCGCGCCCGCGTCGTCCCCAGGGACGTCGTCTCGCTGGCACGGCATGACCATGACGTCGAGCCCCACGTCGTGCTCTCCGACTGCCTCGTGCACGTCCTGGCGGCCAGCCTGACCCACGACGTCACGGATGCGCTGTGGGTGCACGGCAGCGACGAGGCCCTGGCCCGGCGTCTGGCCGCGCTGGCCGCCACCAAGAAGAAGCACCTGCGGCTCATCCTGACGACGTCGACGCGCGCCGGCACCGCCGACGGGCTGCAGACGTTTCTGCACCCGTTTGCCACCGAGTTCCAGGTGCGGGCGCTGCTGCTGCCGCGGGGGCGCTGGACGTTTGCCAACCTCGACGGCGCCGACGACGGCGGCCGCCTGCAGCGCATGGTGCTCTCGGAGGCGTCGGTCGACAGCGTCGAGGTGCTGTCGCTCTTCCGTCGCGTGCAGGGCCAAAAGGCCGTCGCCCTGCGGCTGTCGTATGCCGAGCTCAAGGGGGTGTTGTTGTCCACATGGTCTCAGTCGGCCCCCCTCTCACAGCCCCCCCTCTCACAGCCCCCCCTCGCCCTCGACCGCCTGCCGCCGTCCCTGGACGGCCTCTCGGCCGCGCAGACGGTCGGCTGGACGCACGCCGGCCCCGTGGCCGCCAGGCTGTACCCGACCAGCGCGCTGCGGCTCTTCCGGCCCGACCGCACCTACTTTCTCGTCGGGCTGACCGGCGAGCTGGGCCTGTCGCTGTGCGGCTGGATGGTCGGCCAGGGCGCGCGCCACCTGGCCGTGGCCTCGCGCCACCCCCAGGTCGACGCCGCCGTGCTGCGCCGGCTCGAGCGCGGCGGCGCCCAGGTCCGCGTGTTTGCGCTCGACGTCGCCGACGCGGCCGCGCTCGCGGCCGTGCTCGCCCAGATGCGCGCCACCATGCCGCCCGTGGCCGGCGTGGCCAACGCGGCCATGGTGCTGCGCGACCGCGTCTTTGACAACTGCCGGCCCGACGACTTTGACGTGGTGCTGGGCCCCAAGGTGAGGGGCAGCCGCCTGCTGGACGCGGCCTTTGCCAAGGCCGACCTCGACTTTTTCATTCTCTTCTCGTCGCTCTCGTGCGTCATTGGCAACAAGGGCCAGTCCAACTACGGGGCGGCGAACCTGTTTATGCACGCGCTGGCGCAGCAGCGACGGCGGCGCGGCCAGGCGGCCTCGGTCATGGACATTGCCCTGCTGCTGGGCGTCGGCTACGTGGCCCGGGCCCTGGACCAGTACGAGGCGCGCTTCATCAGCCAGTACAGCTACATGGCGCTGTCGGAGCCGGAGATGCACCAGATCTTTGCCACGGCGATTTTGGCGGGGCGGCCGGCGGAGGACACTGACGACGACGAGGACGACGACGAGGACGAGGACCTCAAAAACGACGACGACTACCAGTCCGGAGAGCTCATCACCGGGCTCTTGCCCGACGCCGGCTCGGCCACGCGCGTGGACCCGCGGTTTGCCCACAGCGTCCAGCTCGGCCACGACGAGGGCGAGGAGGGCGAGGAGGGCGAGGAGGGTGACGCTGATCAACAAGGCCAGCAGGTGGAGCTCTCCGTCCGCGTGCGGCGACAGCTGGCCGCGGCCGCCGCCGGCCCGGCCGACGCCCGCCTGGCCGACGCCCGCCTGGCCGTGCTCGAGGCGGCGTTTGCCCGCAAGGTCGAGCTCATCCTGCAGCTGCCGGCGGCCCAGATCGAGAGCACGGTGCCGCTGATCCAGCTGGGCATCGACTCGCTGGTGGCGGTGGAGCTGCGGTCGTGGTTTCTGCAGGAGCTGGCCGTCGAGATGGCCGTGCTCAAGTTTTTGGGCGGCGCGTCGCTGCGGGCGCTCTGCCAGGACGCGCTGGGGCAGCTGTCGGTCAAGGAGCGGGGGGGGGGCGCCCCGAAAGAGGACGAGAGATTGGGAGCCACGGGCACGTCGGAGGCGACGGCGTCGTCGGGCACGTCGGAGGCGACGCCGCCGTCGACCCGCGCAGAGACGGAGGCGACGCCGCCGTCGACCCGCGCAGAGACGGAGACGGCGGAAGTGACAAAAACGACGGAAGTGACAAAAACGACGCAAACGACGACGCAAACGACGCCGCCACTCCCCCCTCAACACACCCCCTCTCAACACACCCCCCAACACACCTACACCCGCGTCGGCCCCATGTCCGCCTCGCAGGCCCGCCTCTTTTTCCTGCACCAGTACCTCGACGACAAGGCCAGCTACAACATTGTCATGGTCGGCCGCACCCAGGGCCCCCTCGACCTGGCCACGCTGCAGGTCGCTCTCGACCGCGTCGCCCGGCGCCACGAGAGCCTGCACAGCGCCTACTTGATCGCCACGGCCGCCGACCGTCTCGAGGCTCTCGGGGCCGACCTGGCCGGCCAGCCCGTCCAGGCCGTCCTGCCCACGGCCCACATCTCGCTGGAGCACCGCACCGTCGCCGATGCCGAGGACGTGCATCGTGCCGTCGAATCGCTGCGCGCCACCGTCTTTGACCTGGGCCGCGGCCACACGATGCAGGTGGTGGTCCTGACGGAGCCGCAAGACCCCGACAAGACGCCCGTCCACCACGTCGTCTTTGTCTACCACCACATTGCCCTCGACGGCCACAGCTGGCTCCTGTTTCTGCGCGACCTCGACACCGCCTACGGCGCCGGCCCATTCTCCTCGGATGTTTCCGTCTTTCCGGCCCCGGCACCGCAGTCCATCGACATGGCCCGGCGCCAGCGCGCCGACCTCGCCGCCGGCCGGCTCGAGGCCGACCTGCGCTTCTGGCAGGCCATGCACAGCACGCCAGACGCGGCCACGCCGCTGCCGCTCCTGGCCTGGGCCCGCACGCCCCTGCGGCCGCTGCTGCGCCGCTACGACACCCACACCGTCAGCGTGCTGCTCGACGCCGCCTGGACGCAGCAGGTGCGCCAGGCCGGCGCCCGCCTGCACGTCACGCCCTTTCACCTCTACCTGGCGGCGCTGCAGCTCGTGTTGCGGCGGGCCCTGGACGGCCACTCTCGGCAAGACGAAGACGTCTGCATCGGCCTCGTCGACGCCAACCGCGGCGAGCAGGACGCCGACGACCGCCTCACGGCCGGCTGTTTTGTCAACATGTTGCCGGTGCGTTTTTCCATGACAGAAGACGAAGAAAAAAACTACTCCTTTGGCGCCCTCGCCGCCCAGACGCGCGACCGCGTCTACGCCGGGCTCGCGCACGCGCGCGCGCCCTTTGACGCCGTGCTGGACCGGCTGCACGTGGCGCGCGACGGCCGCCACAGCCCGCTCTTCCAGGTGGCCATCAACTACCGGCTGGGCGTGGCCGGCCACGCCCCGCTCGGCGCCGCCGTCGACCTCGCCTGGACGGCCACCCACGCGGCCCGCAACCCCTACGACCTCGTGCTCGACGTCACCGAGACGCCCGACCGCGGCACCCAGCTGAGCCTGGCCGTCCAGGCCGCGCTCTACGACGAGCCCGACGCCCGCCGCCTGCTCGCCTGGTACCGCCACGGGCTCGCCGACGCCCTGGCCCGCCCGGCCGAGCCGCTGTCGGCCGTGTCCGTCGGCCGCGCTTTGGTTTCGTCCGCCGACCTCGACGCCGCCGTCCGCCTCGGCCGCGGCCCCCGCGCCGCCGCCGCCGCCGCCTGGCAGGGCCCCACCATTGCCCACCGCATCGCCGCCGTGGCCGCCCAGCACCCCGATGCCGTGGCCGTCGTCGACGGCGCCGGTGCCGGTGCCGGTGCCGGTGTGTGGACCTACGCCCAGGTCATGGCCCGGTCCCAGGCCATGGCCGGCGCCCTTTTTGCTGCTGGCCTCGTCCCCGGCGACCGTGTCGGCGCTCTGCTGGCACCGGGCCCCGACGCCGTCTGTGCCCTGCTGGCCGTGCTGCGCCACGGGTTCGTGCATGTCCCGCTCGACGTCCGCAACCCGGCCGCCCGTCTGCACGCCATGGTGACCGACAGCCGGCCGGCGGCCCTCCTCGTCGACACGGCCACGGCCGACGCCGCCCGGCAGCTCCGTTCTCTGGGCGTCTCCTGGGCGTGTGTGCAAGTCGATCTGGACGGGGTGGACTGGACGGAGACGGAGGACCAAGAATCGGCCGAGGCCTTCTCGACGAACAACCCCCACCACCTCGCCCTCATCCTCTACACCAGCGGCTCGACCGGCACCCCCAAGGGCGTCCGGCTGACCCACCGCGGCCTGCTGACGCAGCTGTGGGCCATTGGCACACACTGTCCGTCGGCCGTCGGCGCCGACATGGTGGTGCTGCAGCAGAGCTCGTGCGGCTTTGACGTGGCCCTCGAGCAGGTGCTGCTGCCGCTGGCCCACGGCGGCCGCGTCGTGACCGTGCCGACGGCCGCCCGCGGCGACCCCGTCCGCCTGGCCGCCCTCATGGCCGCCCACGCCGTCACCTACACCATTGGCGTGCCCTCGGAATACCTGCCGCTGCTGCGCTACGGCCGCGCCCTCCTGGCCTCGCCGGCCTGCCACGCGTGGCGCACCGCTTTCACGTGCGGCGAGCCCGACACGCCGGCGCTGCGGCGGGCCTTTGCCGACCTGCGGCTGCCGCACCTGCGTCTCCTGGCCAGCTACGGGCCCACCGAGATCACCATGTCGTGCACGCGCAGCCCCGACGACCGCGGCCTGCTGTTGGACGAGTCAGAGTCGGAGTCGGTCCCGCCCGCCGCCGTCCTCGGCCGGCCCCTGCCCAACTACGCCGTCTACCTGCTGGACGACCAGCTGCGCCCGGTCCCCCTCGGCTTCCCCGGCGAGATCTGCATCGCCGGCCCGGCCGTCTCGCCCGGCTACCTCGCTCTCGACGCCGAGACCGCCGACGCCTTTGTGGCGAACCCGCTGGACCCCGACCAGGACGACGACGACTACAAGACGCTCTACCGCAGCGGCGACGCCGGCCGCATGCTCGACGACGGCACCCTCGTCTTTCTCGGCCGCCGCCAGCGCGGCGCCGGCCAGGTCAAGATCCACGGCGTCCGCATCGAGCTCGACGAGATCGCCCAGGCCCTCGTCCACCACGGACGTCCGCGCCTGCTGGACGCCGCCGTCTCGTACCGGGCCGGCCGCCTCGTCGCCTTTGTCCTGCTGGCCGAGACCGAGACCGAGACCGAGACCGAGTCGGACAACGAGTCCACCTCCTCCTTCTTGCACCGCCTCCAGACCAGCCTGCCGCTGCCCGCCAACATGGTGCCCAGCCGCATCCTCGCCGTCGACGCCCTCCCCCGCACCGTCCACGGGAAAAAGGACCGCGCCGCCATCGACCGCCTGCCCATTCCCGTCGTCGACCATGCCAAAGGACCGCCGTCGTCGCTGTCGCCGCTGTCGCCCCGCGAGCTGCGCGTCCGTGCCGTCTGGGACGACGTGCTGCCGCCGCTGCCGCTCGACGAGACCGGCTCCTCGGCCGATCGCGGCCCGGAGGCCGACTTTTTCCACGTCGGCGGCACCTCGCTGCTCCTCATCCAGCTGCAGGCCGCTCTGCACGCCGCCTTTGGCGTGCGCCTCCCGCTGCCCGACCTCTTTGCCGCCAGCACCCTCCGCGCCATGGCCGCACGTCTGGCCACCGCCGACGATGCCCGTGACGATGCCCGTGACGACGACCGTGACGACGACGACAACCACGACAACAACAGTCACGTGACTGCCGCCCCCATGGACTGGGACCAAGAGGTCCTCTCCCTGAGCGAGGGACTGCCGGCCCTGGTGGCGGCCATGGCGGGCCCGACCCTCCTCCCAGATAGAGGCTCCTCGTCGTCCTCGCCGTCCTCGCCGTCCTCGCCCGTCCGCACCGCCGACCGCCTGCGCGTCGTCCTGACGGGCGCGACCGGCTTCCTCGGCCGCCACCTCTTGCGCCAGCTGGTCGACGACCCGCGCGTGGCCGAGATCCACTGCATCGCCATCCGGCCGAGCCCGGCCGGGCCGCCCCGTCACGTCGACCTGGCCAGCCCCAAGATTGTCGAGTACGCCGGCGACCTGAGCGACGCCCGCCACCACCACCTCGGCCTCGACGCCGCCGCCCTGCACCGCCTCGCCGCCACGGCCGACGTGGTTCTGCACAACGCCGCCGACGTGTCGCTGCTGCAGTCGTACGCCAGCCTGCGGCGCCCCAACGTGCTGGCCACCCGCGCGCTCGTCGCGCTCGTCGCGCTGGCCGCCGCCACCGCCGCCCGCCGCGTGCCCCTGCACTTTGTCTCCACCGCCGGCCTCGCCCTCTGGTACGGCCGCGACCATGCCGGCGAGGCCCTGCCGCCCGTGTCGGTCCGGGCCAGCCCGCCGACGCTGGTCAGCACCCCTGCTGTCAGCCCGAGCAGCACCTCGGGCTATCTCGCCTCAAAGTGGACCGCCGAGGCCCTCCTCGAACACGCCGCCGCCGAGCACGCCATGGCCGTCTGCATCCACCGGCCCACCAGCATCGTCGGCCCCGGCGCGCCCCCGACCGACGTCGTCTCGGCCCTCGTTCATTTCGCCACCGTCCTCGGCGCCGTCCCCGATCTCGACGGCCGCTTCGCCCCCGGCGCCGCCCTGGATCTCGTCCCCGTCGACTCCGTCGCCAGCGGCATCGTCGCCGCCCTCTTCTCCTCCCCGCCTCCGGCCGCCGCCACCACCACCACGTTTGTGCATCACCACTGCCGTGGTCGGCCCCTCCCGCCCAACCAGCTCGCCCAGGCCGTCCTACACTTGCAAAACAGCGGCGACGCCCCGTCGCTCGCCACCTGGCCTCTCGCCGAGTGGCTCGTCCGGGCCCAGGCGGCCGGCCTCGACCCCGGTCTGCATGCCTACTTTACGGGTCTGCTGGCGGACGGACCGCCTCTTCCGTTGCCCGCGGTGGTGCATGAGGCAGCAGAGTGATTGTGTGTTTTTATTTTTTTTTATTTCCGTCTACTGTCTATCTACTGTCTGTCTACGTCTGTCTACTGTCTGTCTACGTCTGTCTACTGTCTGTCTACGTCTGTCTACTGTTCTGTCTTCTGTTCTGTTTACCGCTCCTACCTTGTACTCGGTTGATCCCCAGATGTAACTATGCAGTCTGCGTCCTTCAGTCCACTCTGCGTTATGCCGTCTTCGGCTATCTTAGCTCTTTCGACGACCCTTGACGCAAAACCTCGCTTAGTCGAAACACTCAGCCACATCGCGGGTCCGATCACCGTTAGATCACTACTCAGTCTAGTAAAACAACGTTAATCACTAGCCCTGTAGATTATGTTGCAAGATAATAAGAGGGACGAAGCGTTTATCTGGCATATCGGCATCCATGCCCTTGGCGCCAGATCTGGTAATGGCGCCAGACTGCGGCACGGCGCAGTCTGCCAACAATAAATGAGCTCCTCCTACAAAAAGGCCTTGCCATCACACTAGACTGCGCTATTCAGGGCCACGCGGCAGCGACCGGATCCCCGCCAAGGTCTCCCCTAGTGCCGCCCCGTTGCGTACAGTCCTTATGAATGGGCTGTCGCGCGACGCTAAGAGACGCGCACGGAGTGAACGCCACAAAAGTGCTCGTACATTTGTGTGATCAACCCCGCTGGACAGCCTATTTAGTAGGGTTTTCGGCTGCATACATCAGAGGTACCCCTCCGCAACAATTCACGCACCCGTACGTGGGCCAATAATCTGACAAATTCCTCCCGAAAATATCGCGGTCTAATGCACGTGAGTGGCGCAAGACTACTAACGTCGTCTGATACACGCGAGCGCGAGGGAGGAAACGAGCAGCCCTGCTGGTGTCTCTTCTGTACTCGTATCTTGACGGCAGCAATGTGACTTATCGATTGTGGTAGACAAGTTTACAAAGTGTACAGAACAATAAAGAGTCAAAAGCAGCGATACGATGCTGTATTTTATTTGACGTTGGGGAAGAAATCCTTTTAAATGCCTCATCTGGCCTTACTTCATCTCCCCAACATTGGCTCCGGGTTGCGACTGCGGCAGTGCTACCTTGGCACATTTTGTTTCAAAATCTACAAAGGATTGCTGTAGGCCAACGAATGGGGAGAGGGGGGGGAAACGAATGGGGAGAGGGGGAAACGAATGGGGCGAGGAGGGGGAAACGAAAAAGGAAAAAAAAAGTACGATGCATGCCCAATAGCTGTTACGTACAAGTGGACCAGCGTCGCAGAAAAGGATATTTCGAGCAATTGCCCTACGAGCGCCTACGAGTGACAGCGAGTGCCTTGCAGCCTCCCATTGGAATAAGGAAAAAAAACTGGCGTGAACGTGGTGTGATTTTCAAAGTGTGTTTTCCCGGTTCTGTTGGGGACAAGTCAGAGTAGAGTCGTAAAAGGATGTAAGTCTTGACTAGGCTCACTGCCGGTCAGCTACTTGTAAGCACGGGTGCTAATGAATGTGCAGTTACGCTAGTGTCTCTCCTCACATCGGCCACGTAATCTACTTGCACTCGTACAAGTACACGTACAGTACGGAGTAGAACAACGGCCCTAGGGTTGTCCCTTTTTCCGCTTGCCCGCCCGTGCAGTAGCGCATCTGAACCTAGTAGCCTCCCGCCTCCGCCCGTCTCCGCCCCCCCCTCGTGATCCTTTGGCCGTGACTTGCCAGGAACACAATATCCAAACAAGTCTTTTCGGCAGCTTCCCTCCCCATGCGGCTAGTGTATTGGCTAATATGGGGCGTACATACTCCGTAGGTAGAGTTACGGTTACATACTACCAGTTTTAACCTCTGTCAATTTTTGTCGTTTACAACCCACTCTTGCCTCCACTATCCAGACAAGAGTGATTTTCTGGAGGCTCTGCTCCGCAGTAACAATAGGTGGACATTGACGTATGGAGTAAGCCGCATGGCGAGGCGAGGTAAGATAGATTTCTTACACAGTGAGAGAGTATCTTACTCGTTGAAAGAGCACATGAATCGATGGCACAATCACAGCCACCCCTCTACATGCATGGCAAGGAACTGGCAAACTGCCAAAAATAGAGCCAGGGCTTGGTCTCGCCTCCGGTTTCCTACCCCCTCCTCGGCTTTCGTGCTTTTCTCTGCAACAAGAGGCCCAAACCACGGATCAGGCCGGTTATTAAAACAGACGCGTAGGGCCGGCAGATCCAGCCATGCAGAGTTATCTGTCCCTCCCATCCGGACATTCGGACCAGCCTGTCATTGTCTTTGTCTTGTTACACTTTTTTCCGTCCTTGTTACGTTTTCCCGTTTCATTCCATTTTCGTCTCGCCTTGTCTCGTCTCATCTCGTCCTGCCTTGCCTCTGCCTTGCCTCGGTCCCGAAACTCGCGCCAACAACGACCGATGATGCAGAACCAGAGCCGTGCACCACCACAGCGACCACCACCACCACCTCCACCACCCCGCGTCCCCTATGCATCATCGTCCAGCGAGCTTGCTGCCATGCTTCAGCGTCAGTCTTGTAATCGCTGTCACCGCCAAAAGGTCCGCTGCAGCCGCGAGTCTGGTGCCGTTGCCTGCATACGTTGCCAGCGAGCCGGGGTGCTATGCATCTCCAGCCGTAGGTTCTTGGTCTTTTCCTCCACAACCCCCAACCCAGCCTGCCGTCTGTCTCCCGCCCTATAGCTCACAATCACATATAGCCATGCAACGACCAGGCCGTCCGCGTGCCAGCCATGCTGCCGACGTGCCAACCGGCAGCCGGAAGCGACGCCGGACCGAATCGGCCGCATCCCTACCCCAAAACACCCTGCCTACGACAAGCGCCTACCAAGACCCGACAGCCTATGCCGACACTGCCGTGTCTGCGGCCTTTCTCCAAGACGCCGCCGCCGTCAGTGCCGCCCTAGACGCTACCAGCTACGCCGTGTCATCGTCCCATGACGCTCTGCCCATGTCCATGTCCATGGCCATGTCCCTATCCCCACCTGACATGTTGTCTGGGCGCATGTACGGGCTGCCTGCCCACAACGAGAACCAGGCGCCATCGGGCGGTCTCGGATACCTCTTGTACCCAGACCCCAACGACGACCCGCCGTCTCCACAGCAATGTAACGACGGCCGCCTGAGCGTCGGAACCGACAACGACAGTGGTAACAGACGGTCCTCACAGGCCGGCCTGGACGGATTCAGCGCGATGCTCCGTCTTTCCGAGCTCGAACCAGAGCTCGACCCTGCACAGCCATATTCGGTCCTGTCTCGAACCCAGTCTCAGTCTCCGTCTCGATCTCGCTCTCAGTCTAGGTCTAGGTCTCGATCACGGTCTCGCTCGGATTCCCGGTCCCCATCTGCGTGCACCTGTGATGACAGCCTCTACCACGAGCTATCACGTCTGAACCTCCGCATCCTTCACGCCACCCATGCCATCCCTGCGAGCGCCGGCCCCGAGGCCGTCTCGGCCTCGTCCCACTATGTGACCGAGCTCATCAACACGACCGAGTCGTTCATTGCCTTGCTCCACCGCCGGGCCTGTGTCGACGGACGAGGGGCCACCATTTCCATCTCCAGTTCCCATCCCCATTCCCAACCTACACCCATTTCTCCATCGCTACCACCACCGCCACCTCAACAGCAGCGGGATGACGACATGCAGCACGATGCCCAGCTTCTGGTCGACACTCCCGCTCTGGACGCGCCCAATGTGCCAGACGCTGGCATCCTCTTGATGATGCTGACCTGCCACCATCAGCTGCTCGTGACCTTTGAAAAGCTTTGTGCCGCCATCCTCTGCCACCTAACTGCCATATCGTCAACGTCGACGACGACGAGGACTGCATCCTCATCGTCAGGGACGCCCGTTCGGTCGGTCGACGAGAGCGTTGCCGGCGGTCCAGGTGCCCAGGCCGTCATGGTGGTCAGCCTGCTCGGCCACCTTCTCAACCGGCTCGATAAGAGCCTCTGCCGCGTGACGCCGTCTTGCGATGAAAAGCCACAGGCATCACCGGGACTTTTAGGTCCTCCAAGCCACGGCAGTTCAACGCCGTCATCTGCATCTATATCTCCGTCCTCCTTCCTGCCCTCTTCGTCGTCGTCCCCCACGGCCGCCGCTGATTCCCGGGCTTCGCCGACGTCCAAACAACAGACGGCCGGCCCTATGAAAGTGTATGAGCGGACGGGCCGCTGCATCGTGGGCGAGATGAAACGGCGACGAACCAACCTGCGCAGCATAATGAAGCGGTTGCTTAGGAAGCTCAGAGAGGTGTAGACAGTAGACAGAGACATAAAGCGTGATACCATCAATGCAATGCCAGAAAATACCAGAAATGGCTCGTCGGTTTGAGATACAAAGCGCAAAGTTTCCGTCTACTTGAAAAATACCCGCCTTTAAAATCTGCAGTCATCTAGAGCTGCTCATTTCCGTCAACAAAGAGCCCTTTCTGCCAGCCAGGCCGCAATAGTCGCAATAGCCTCCTTGTCCTTGGGAGCCAGAGGCAAATGGTGGCCTCCAACAAATTGCACGCGCGTAGTCGTCTGAGGATCGAAGCAGGACTGCACCAGAAGCTTGCTCTGTACCTGCCAGGGATCACGGCGACCCTGGACGTGGACCGTGGGCAGCGCGATCAAGGACTTGTCCTCCCCGGGTTTGCCATCGCCACCCCCCCGCGGAGGCAAGGGTGGATACGTGCCAGCAAAGAGAAGACCGTACTGAAGACTAGAGGATAGATCCCGCCCATCATCTACTGTCTCACTCTCCACTTCCTTCCTCTCCTGAGCCTGCTGCAAGAGCGTGGTGGCAACGCGACAACCCTGCGAGAAGGCAATGACGCCAGCAAAGGGCCCATGCTGTTTATGGTGGGCATCCATGCAGTCCCAAACACGTTCGGCATCGTCGGGTTGCGCGTGGCCCGGTCGCCGGATCCAGCAATAGTAGGGCCCCTCAAAGAAGGGAAGGACGCCGGGGCCGGCCGTGCTGGAAAAGGGTGCATCGGCAAAGACGAGATCAAAGTCATTGCGCAGAGCTTCGTGCACGTGACGCAGCTGAGCCTGGAAGATGGCGGCCGAGCAGCCTTCGCCGTGCAGACAGAGCAGACGGGGCTTGGGTGAGGCGGTGTTGAGGGCCATGGTAATGAATCGTACGTTGGTGTTTTAACGAGTTGATAGT
Organism: Leptographium galeiforme; assembly: GCA_004028395.1. Taxonomy (NCBI): domain Eukaryota; kingdom Fungi; phylum Ascomycota; class Sordariomycetes; order Ophiostomatales; family Ophiostomataceae; genus Leptographium; species Leptographium galeiforme. The sequence goes on from RQWE01000101.1 coordinate 40,748, forward strand.
TGTATTAGTTTTGTTTTGCTCTCTGTACCTTAATAAATGCACTACTCCGTAGGTAGGGCACATTCTAACCGCTTTTTCTTCACCAATAATATCACGTTGTTGAGAACTGCGCCCCCCCTCTTTTTCTTTTTTTGTCACCATGCAGTGCACCTAAAACAAGCTACCACTGCAAGGGACAGCAGGAGACTCAGCGGCCCGGCAGCAAGGGTATCATCATATGCATGGATGACCTGTTGCCAGCAAGACTGTCGGAATAGGATTTGCCTAGATGCAAGGAACACAGACGTCCGTACTTACAATCGTGCGCTGCATAGCTGCTGACAAGTTGGATCTAAGATCATGCACTACTAAGGCGGCTGCCACAACTACATGCAAATGGCTGTATATCACTCATATGGAGTAGATAGGATATAACAGCACTTGATCTCGGTACCGTCGAGCAGCTCATTATGACCAGTAGAGGACTGAACCCAGCGGGGTTTCAGCTGCCAAAGTTCCTCAGCCAATCGAGCTTCTTTGGAGTAGTTCTGCGACGGCGTACTCCCACGCAACGCTGTTGCGCAAGCGTCGATGGATGCCCGTACAATCTTCACATCTGTATACTTGCAGCATGTTCGTCAGCTGCCCCCCTAGTATCATCCAACTGCGGCATGGCCTCGTAGTTCTGCTGGTGACAGACCATCTCACTGCGTGTTCAGAGAATATACTTGTGGAGTTTGTCCGGCTCGATAGTCTCACACCACTTCTAAATCACGTTGTGGACGTTCGGCCGCCAGTACTTGGCCATCTGGGGGTGCGGCGCAAACGCATCGATGAGTCCTCGGAAAAGAATCGAAATTCGTGGTCACGTCGGCAAAGATTTCAGGCTGCCGGTCCTTGACCGGCTGGACCAGCGCACTTTGGCATCGATTCCTGTGCCAATGCTGAGGAAGCAGTCCGTCAAGCGCGTGGCGCCAAACATGCCGAGCATCTCGGTCGAGTGCGCTGCTGATGTCGCGCGAGCTGCCTCCCACAGCCTGATGCCGGCGCCGACAATTCATTCTTGGTAATGTACGAACGAAGGATAACTGGTCCGCGAGTACTGGCGGCCGAGGCCAAAGTCGCAGTGACAACCGTGGAGTTCAAAAACAAGAAGGTGAGCACGTGTACACTTTGAACTTGTCGTTTATTTGTAAGAAAGTGGCATCTTCCTGTCCCAGCTCCACCTTCACAAGGCTCTTGACAGATTTTTATAGTTTGTCCGCATTGTAGAATGGACTACTCCAAGCGTATTGGAAACACGTGTTACCACTGAAACTCTGTTCATGAGCAGCTCATACTGGAAGATATATTCATTTGCAGTCATCTCGAGACACTCCAACATGATGACAATCAACCTGCCGCTGTGTGCTTTTCTCAGTGGAGATGAAGGTGCTTAGAAGACGGAGATGGTTTTGAAAGACATTCCCTCCGGTGATCGCACACCACGTAGCCACCGTACAGGTGGCCAACCCACCCTCTCCTTACTTCCACCACAGGAGAAATGGAGGGTTGGGGGTAAAGATACCAGCTTGATCCTGTGAATATCTGGTTCAGTGAAACGAAAGAAAAATTAGTTCGATATTAGGACATATTTTGAAAACTAACCACGACAAAAGAGTTGTTGCACTTATATTCCATCCCGATTCACTCGATAGAAAGAGCAAAGGCAAATAGTTGTCGATGAGTTATTATTTAGGCAGAGGATATGGGTAGATGGGGTTAGAAGTTGACTGAGCGGTGCACTTAACACGCCTCCCTCCCCCAAATTAGTGTTCTGTACATGGCAGAGTGACAAATTGAAAGATGGAAGAGTCGAGTTAGATGTGAAAGGTGCTGCATCCCAAGGTCGCCATGATGCTAGTGATATCGAAGACTACGGGAGGAGGTTGACTTCACTGTCTGTCCATCGCTAGTCTCCACCACAGCCATATCTTCGCTCTCTCCTACGTCCGCCATTTGCTCGTGCTTAGGTAGGGTTCAATTCGTAAACGGGATGCGCCTATCAACTCTTAAAGTAACATGAGGAAGGCGCAACCGGCCAACGCTGGACAGAAAGGTGGGGCAACTACTCTGTAGATCCGCCATTGGAATAACGCCGAGCTCGCAGTCGTACACCACAAGGGGAATGGCGTCCGAAACTGTTTGCGCTGTGTGGAGAACGAGTAGCCCGCGTCCCCACTCTTCTAGGCAAATCAATGCTCACAGTTATATCTGTCAGTCTTTCCTTGTCACCTCCATTCCCAGAAGCGCAAAAGTCTGCAGCTACGCAAGAACCATGTCCTCTTGGTTAGGCGCGTCCATATTTGGCTGCCGAAATGGTGTACTACGGTCGACTAAGCCAGGGCTGTCAGCGATGCCGTGAACGCAAGGTCAAGGCATGTGCAGACAGATGACAAATAACTCTCCTGAGACCAGTATCTGATTGTTATTACCAGTGTGACGAGCGGAAGCCTGGCTGCCTGAGATGTGAAAAGGCCAAGTTGCAGTGCCCAGGGTTCCGGAATCTGGCGGACGTCGCCTTTCGCGACGAGTCTGAACGGATCATTCGGAAATGCAGACGCGGCAGACAGCCGTCGCAGTCCACAGAACAGGCCATTCAGGGAGACACAGTGCTGGCTCTCTTGACCACAGGGCCTCTGTTTCGCAGCACGGTGCCCTACTCGCTATCCCAGTCTCTGAACGAGCATGCGGCGGGATTCTTCTTTGCGAATTATGTCCGAGACGGGCCTCCCCTAACCGGTAGCTATCATGTCTGGCTGAGGAACATGTACCACAACGCGCCTCGAGGCCATGCACTGCGAGCAACTATCGAGTCGGCTGGCATGGCCGGAATCTCCAACGCGTTTTCCATGCCAGAGGCAGCTTACAGGTCGAGACTGCTTCTCGGACAGGCCATTTCGGCGACGAATCAGGCTTTGAGTGACCCCGTGGAGTCGGTCGCAGATACAACATTAACGACAGTCCTTTTACTGGCGCTCTACGAGGTAGTCCACACACATCCCTCCCCATTCTCCATCTAGCTGGTCGCTTTGTCCCTAACCGAGACATCGTTTGGGTGTTGTTTCATACAGCTTGTCAACTTGCAGGACTGGGAGCACTACGGCTGTGTAGCTGTGCATATCAGTGGCGCCACTGCCCTCTTCCAACTTCGCGGCCCCGAGCAGTTCGACAATGACGTCGGGTCCAATCTTTTTATGCAGTTCCGATCCATGCTGGTGAGTTCCGCAGTCGGCGTCTGCTCCGTTCTTACAAGTGCAGGACCCCTGACCATGTGGTTGCGTCCAAGATGTACGCGTGTGCGCAGGAGGATGTTCCGCCACCGCCGGCCTTTGTGCAGCTCAACAGCGTATTTAACTCCAGCAGGATGGACAGACGTCGCCAAGCCAGCCATCCACCCCCCATGGACAGCATGTACTTCGGCCTTCTTCATCTCAGGAAAGCCATGCGGCACGGGATCGTCACGGACCCAGCGGTCATCCACCAAGTCGCTGCTGAAATGGACAGCGACCTGGAAGCGTGGAGGGCAAGTCTCTGTCCCAATTGGAACTATACCACCGTTGACGTGGGCAGTGACGCGGCTGCTGGGATGTATTTTGAAGGAAAGAAGCACGTCTACCTCGACCCTTGGGCTGAACAGGTTTGGGTAAGCTGGCGCACGCTACGCATACTTGTCAACCAGATTCTCTTCCAGAACGAGCTCCGCTCCGGCCGTTGTGTCGATACCGCCGACGAATCGCCTTCCCTGGCCATCATTCGCCAGTTGTCCACTGATATCTGCATCTCCGCAGTCAATTTTACGACAAGTGCACGTATGTTCACGATACCCAAACCCAATTTTTCCCGAGTCCGAGCAGCTTGACTGAATGCGCTTTTACAGAAGCTATTGGGCTTATCTGGCCGCTCTCCGTCGTGTCTCTGGAGCAGTTCAACCATATCCATGTGCGGCTTTGGGCTGTTCAAAAGTTGCGCCACATAAACTTGTCGATGGGATTCCCACCGACTCGTTTGGGGGCTCGTACCGTGCCGGGCGATCCAAATAGCCCCCAACAAGACCCGGCATGGTTGGTTCACTTTAGAGGTGCTAATCGGCTAGCCTTGCCAATTTGAGGGCTGGACTCCAAAGCCCAGAGGAAATGCCCCGATATTGTCGAAACCTTCGACTTGTGTACAGTCATCACTATCGTCCAGTAACAATTTTACGCCAATGATTCATCAAAGAGCCTTGTATTCTACTTCACCGTGTTATCGATCTTCCACGGATTGCTGCCCTGGGCGGTCCTTTCGGGAGATGAGCTTTGTAAGATAGTCTCGTCAGAAGGCTACGCGATGGCGTGCGAATCTCACTACGTGTAGAAACCCCTGATTACAAACCCGTGGATATGGACAAGGGAGCGCCGGATGCCCGTGCCAATTGTCGTGCACACTCTTGCATGATGAAACTGAGCGTTCCGGCAAGGGAACTCACACAGACCCCCGCGACCATGTCGGATTTTGATGATGCTGCATTGCAACCGCTTCTCCCGCCTCCCTCCCCCCATCGCCACCCGAGCCCTCCAGCGTCTCCCGTATCGTCCTCTCGCCCCAGCCTCGAATCCGGTCCTGTGGATCATATCCAGCCGTCCCGAGCGATCGAGGATGATGTGCTGCCCGAGACGTCTGCCTTGGGCCGCACGTTGAGCTGGCAGAGCGCCTACATTATTGTCATCTCGCGCGTCTTTGGCAGCGGCATCTTCGCCACGCCGGGCGCGATCCTGCGTGGCGTCGGCAGCCCTGGCCTAGCACTGACGCTGTGGATCGTCGGTGCCGGGATCGCCGCCTGCGGTCTTGCCATATCGCTCGAGTTCGGTTCCATGCTGCCGCGCTCCGGCGGCCTCAAAGTCTACCTCGAGTTTGTGTACCGGCGGCCCCGGTTCCTGGCCTCGACGCTCGTGGCGGTGCAGGTGGTGCTGCTCGGCTTCACGGCCAGCAACTGCATCGTCTTTAGCCAGTATGTCCTGTTTTCCCTGAATGTGGACGCGCCCAGCGACTTTCTCCGCAAAAGCCTGGCCGTCGGTCTTCTCACTGTGATTACTCTCATCCACGGGTGCTTTCCCAAGACCGGCATCCGCATTCAGAACTGGCTGGGCTGGATCAAGGTCGGCATCATCATTTTCATGATCCTGTCGGGTTTGTATGTCGTGCTCGTGAGACCGACAATGGATGAAACGGTGCCGACCCAGACGACGGGCCTGTGGGAAGGCTCCAACTGGAACTGGGGCATCATTGCCACGTCCTTGTTCAAGGTGTTTTACTCCTACGCCGGACTCGACAATGTCAACAATGTGATGAACGAGGTCAAAGATCCCGTCCGCACTCTGCGATCCGTCACAATCATGGCACTGGCGACCGCCTGCGGCCTGTATCTCCTCATCAACGTGGCGTACTTTATCGTTGTGCCCCTCGACGAGATCAAATCCAGCGGAGAGCTGATTGCCGGCCTATTCTTTGACCGCACTTTTGGCCCGCATGTTGGCAGGAAGATCCTGCCTCTTGCCGTGGCTCTCTCTGCAGCTGGAAATGTCATGGTCGTGGCCTTTACTCAGGTGAGCTGGTTCTGATAAAGCCTTTGCGAGATCTAATAGCGTTCCTAGTCCCGAGTAAAGCAGGAAGTCGCCCGCCAAGGCTTCCTCCCGTTTGCAGAGCTACTGTCCTCGACAAGACCATTCCACGCGCCTTTGGGAGCTCTCATCGTGCACTTCATCCCCTCATTCCTCGTCATCACGCTGCCTCCGTCGGGACAAGTCTACTCCTTTATCCTCGAGGTCGAAGGCTATCCAGCACAGTTCTTCAGCATCTCTATTGCTGTCGGTCTGATTTGGCTCCGGTTCAAACGCTCAGAGCTCCACAGGCCCTTTAAGGCTTGGATCCCGGCGGTGCTGTTCCAAATTGCCCTGAGCCTGACGCTGATTGCCGCGCCCTTCTTCCCGCCTGAAAAGAAGCCGGAGTCGGGGATATTTTACGCCACATATGCCATTGTTGGTATTAGCATGTACGTCCATCACCGAGAAACTGTGCGTCCTGTTCCCCCTCCTTTCTAACTTATACTCCTTACATAGCATTGCTTTTGGCATTCTGTACTGGTACCTATGGACAGTGCTCATACCGCGCTTGCGGGGCTTCAAGTTGGACGAGGAGACAGAAGTTTTAAAGGATGGGACCTCTATTACAAAGCTCGTACATGTGCCGCTTTCATGAGCTATACATCGAATGGATAAGCCCGATTTCATCCGCAGATAGATTTATAAAGATATACATGTAAAGTAGGATTATGCGCTCGTCGCAACTTCTCGGCTTGTCGGGTTGTATTCATTGTCTGTAAATCTTAGTTGAATCTAGGCGCCATGATTTAACAATAAAATTATGGAGGCAGCATGGGCGCGTTATGCATGGCGTGTCCGTAGTAGAAATTACGCAAGGTCCAATAGTGCGCACGAATGGACTCCTCTTCGGTGCATTTCCGCTATCTCAACTACCGATTGCGGAACTCTGCCCCAAAACTTCATCTTTCATCCACACTTCCCCCCCACAATCATCAATTGGTCAAGAGCAGCATCATCCTTCTCCGCCATGAAATTCATTTCCAGCTGCCTGTACTTGGCTTTCTTGCTGGCCGGCCCGTGTGCTGTGGCCACGGACAGATTTCAACAGCCAATTCATGACCAGTCTTCAACAGCTACATCCTCCTCCTCTCTGGTCGATTTACACAAGGCACTTGTCGAAATCCCGTCTATTACAGGGACCGAAGGAAATGCATCCACCTTCCTAAAGGCATACCTTGAGAGCAAGGGCTTTACTGTAGAGGCCCAAACCGTCGAGGGAGCAAGAGAAAATATTCTCGCGTACCTGGGCCACAAACGGAAAACGAGAATCCTTGTAACGTCTCACATCGATACTGTACCCCCTTTCTGGCCTTATGAGCGAAGAGGCGACGAGATCTGGGGTCGTGGTACGGTAGATGCCAAAGGTAGCGTGGCGGCTGAGATCATCGCCACCGAGCAACTCATTGCAGCAGGGAAAATCGAGGAAGGCGACGTTGCCCTCCTCTTTGATGTTGGCGAAGAACAGCGCGGCGATGGTATTCGTGCTGCAAACGATCTCGGCTTGTCGTGGGAGACTGTTATTTTTGGCGAGCCGACCGAGCTCAAGCTTGCTCGTGGCCATAAAGGGTCACTAGGCTTCAACATTACTGCCAAAGGAAAGGCAGGCCATTCGGGGTATCCTGAACTTGGTGCCAACGCCATCGACCTCCTTGTGCGCGGTCTTTCCGCCTTGGCACAGGTGGAAATGCCTTGGAGCGAGGACTTTGGCAACACGACCTTGAATGTCGGCATTGTCAACGGCGGTGTTGCTGCCAACGTCATTCCCGAGGATGCATTCGCCACAGTCTCTGTCCGAGTTGCGGCCAGCACTCCGAAAGAAGTCAGCCATCTCATCCAAGAGGCGATCCACAAATCCGTGCCAGAGCTGAAGCTTGATTTTCGCTACGGTGTAGGGCCTGTTTCTGTGGATTATGACATCAAAGGTAAGATTCCGTCCGACTAGCACCCGTTACACAAAAGCTAATCAATCCTAGGATTCGAGACAATAGTGGTCAATTATGGTACGGACATTCCGGGCCTAAAGGGTGATCATAAAAGGTATCTCTACGGCCCCGGAGATATCCTCGTCGCCCATTCCGATCATGAGCACCTGAAGATCTCTGATCTGGAACAGGCAGTTGAAGGCTATAAAATTCTGATCTCGGAGTCTTTGAACCGAGCATCTTAAGATCGGTCTTCTTGATCTGCGTTTATGCGGAATGTATACGTGTGGGGACCTGGTTCTGCAAACTACTCGTATCTCATTTTACGAAAGCTTAGGTGCCAACAATGTCTTCTGGCATCCAAGTCATACGACTGATATTGAGCCTATGGACGAGATGTTAGATACGTGACGAAAAGAGGCCGACACTGCCAAATCCAAAACTAAAGTGGGAGGCTAAGTGCTCCCTGCGCATGTAAAGACAGAACATTCCTCTCTCATTGCCCTTCTCATACTGCCCTAACGGTCTTGTAGCGGTTTATTCCCATTCTTATTTCTTAGGTGTCTGTTGAGCTCATCACAGGTCTAAAGAGGGAACGAGAGTAGGGACATCCTCCTCTAGCTTTCCCTGGTTTTGCTGCTGTGGAGGAGTAATAGTCCTCTTTCGGATATTGATCCAAAAGTTTTTCTGGAAGGAAAACCACTGTGTCGTTGTGGTCCATGGACGATCCGTATTTACAAGCGAAGCGTCGTACCGGCGGAAGAACTGTGAGATGAATTTGAACATTTCGACGGTGGCTAGGTTCTTTCCTACGCAATTTCGGCTTCCCATACCGAACTGAATACCGGTCAGCCATAGTCCTACTTGCTCTGGTGGGGGACAGTGCTAAGGGATGAACATGACTCACCGTGGTCAGTTGTGAGTTCCAGGACTTGATCCTCTCCTCATCGTCCACGCTATCTGGAATCCATCGTTCAGGCTTCCACTCGTCGGCGTCCGGTCCAAACACCTCCTTGGACCTATTCATTGCTGCTGGACTGATACCACAAATCATGCCTTCTGGGACCTGGTACGGCCCAACGGAAATCCCACCATCTGGAGTCACACGGGGGAGTTGAAACTGGATGGAAGGGTGCAGACGTGTGCTTTCCTTTACGACCGCGGAAAGGAATGGCAGCTTCGCCGCTTCGGCATAGGAAATATCGTTTGTCGTTCCATCAATGCCAAGGCGTTCGTAGGCCGCGTCAATCTCAGCTTGCAGGCGGCGTACGGCGTCTGGGTGGTGTAAAAGGGCACCCAAGATGGCGAGGATGCCAACCGTGGTGGTGTCGGCTCCCGCGCCCAGGATGTTCACGCCCTCGATCATGACGTCCCCTTTCTTGACGGGGTTCCCCGAGGGGTCCTTGGCTTCGATAAAGTGCTGCAGGAGATCCCTTCGATTGTCGCCCAGCCCTGTGCGGTATCGTGTCTCCACCCGATTTTCGAGCCAGTTGAGAAACAAGGAAAAGGCGGCCAGCCTCTTACCGCCAAAGTTGTTGACCACCCACTGGGCCACCGGGTTGTTGAACCAGAACATTTGCAGCGGCATGTTGCCCATGTTCGCCATCAACCAGAACCCGTCGTGGATCGACCGGATGATACCGTCTACGTCGACGCCGCGCTCGATGAAGCCAATCGGTCCTCCCATGGCAAGAGATCCCACCACATCAAAGGCGAAGAAGTTGGCCCACTGGTCCATCGGCACCGGCTTGCCCTGATCGGCAAATTCGTCCAGTTTAAGCCACAAGTCTCGAGCAACGTCTTGGATGAGCGGTTCCATGGACAGGATGGCTGACATGCTGTAGGCACCCGAGACGCGAGAGCGGAGGTGTCGATGCACTTTGATATCCCGAGCTGCGAAGAAGCTGACGGTCATGTTGGGCACGATCCAGGTGTCATACCACTTGCTCTATATTGCATGTCCGTTAGTCGAGATGCAGCATACCAACGTCCATATAACCTTCTGTATCTACCTTTAGGATCTTTTGGCCATGGCCGTAGAGAGCCTTGAGGGCAGCTGCATCGACGAAACTGATTTCGTTTGGGGCAATGCGAACGACATTGCCGTACTCTCGGTGCAGATCGACGACATCCTGGTGCCACGTTCCTCGCAAGTACTTGTGATGTCTCCAAACTTGGCTGAAACCGGCCAGCCAGGGGCCGGGGACCTTGCGCAGAGGATGGAAGAATATATTATAGAGGGTAGGTAGAAGAAGCAAAGCAGCCAACGTCAGCCAGACAGTGGCGGAAGTGGCAGGGTAGAAGAACCGCAGCTGCTCGACAGAGGTAACCAGCCCTCCGGACACTGATTCGAATCGGGACGACGTATTGGCATGCATTTTTCACAGGCTGTTCAAAGACTACTGGCAAACTTGGACTACCGTTAGGGAATGGGTGCCTCTCTTATAGTCACCAGCAAGGAACTCGAGCTGGACATTAATCCCTACGACCGAGACGCCGAATGTACAATGCTCAAAGTCAACTTGAGAGTCGAGGCTACGCGTTGCGCTCTGGTATTACGTCGTAACCCTCTACCCCGCGAAGACTAGAACGTATTGGTGGCGGTGGTTCCCCCACCGGCGCCTAGTCGTTACTTCAAGGTGGTGAACTGATGGATTTCGTGTGGTTGTTGTCTTCTCCAAGGTCTCAGATCCCCCCCGAAAGGCCAAATGTCCACGAGGGGTCCAGGAGGTCCCGTGACCCCCACAGCATCAGCATCATATTTTACACATTTTATACACGGGGTATTCTGGGGAAGGACGCCAGTTGGTTGGTGAGCTGCTGTGGGGAAGTGGATACCAGCTGAGCCAAGGCGTCGTTATGGGAAAAGCGTGAGGGGTAACAAGTGTGGGGTGGGAGTTTCCCGGATTACCGACCAGATCAGTGGGGAATCGCCGGACGGGTCGGGCATTCTCCTTTGCATCATCCCACAGCGTGACCGCCATGTGGGGAATATACCGACTCGGCAAATGTAGTCAAGGAGGAGTCGTGGGAATACACCGGCGCATTGGGCTAAAAGTGAGGGCGCGCTTCGATTCTTCCGGGGCGCCAAGACACGTAGATCTTGTCAAGAGTAGTTAACTGGGACCTCCTTCTGCTTCGGCCAAACAGAGGCCACCTCCCATTACACCTACTGTACTTTTCACACTCGACTTCATTCGACAATATGGCACCTGAACCTCACTGTCTCCCGCCCAACTACACGCTGGCCGACTTTGGGCGGTTCATCAGCAGACTCTCGTCCATTACTGGACAGGAAAACCTCACCGTCGTCTCTCGCGATGCCGAATTGCGTGACGGGGACTATGTCGACCCTTGTAAAACGCACGACATGCACGCCTTGTACGACCGGGATTTTTTCGTCTCCTCGGCGGTTGTGTGCCCCCGGAATGTCCCCGAGGTCCAGCAGATCATGCGCCTCTGCAACGAGCTAAAGATGCCCGTCTGGCCCTTCTCGGCCGGCCGCAACACAGGGTACGGCGGCACGGCACCGCGTGTCTCGGGCAGTCTGGCAATGGACGTGGGCAAACACATGAACCGGGTTCTGGAGGTGAACGTCGACGGAGCTTATGCCCTGCTCGAGCCGGGGGTCACCTTTAGCGACCTGTACGATTATCTGGTCGAGAACAAGCTAAACGACAAACTCTGGATTGATGTGGGTTTTCTGTAGATGGGGGAGGGGGGGGGGGCTCGCTGGTCCGCCGTCTAATGCTTGCTAGGTACCGGACCTCGGAGGCGGCTCCGTTATTGGTGAGTGACATCGGCACGAATCTGCAAAGGCACTGCGACGGCTGGGTATGAGGCTGACAAAAGCAGGGAACACTACCGAGAGAGGCGTCGGCTACAGTGAGCACCGGATGTCCTGTGGGAGGCCCAACTAAAAGGAATGCACTGCTAACCAAGGATTGTGGAATGCTAGCCCCGTACGGCGGTGAGTCCTCCTCTGCCCGCTCTGTACAGGCAGCGGCACAATGGCTGACATGATCGTGAATAGATCACTTTATGATGCATTGCGGAATGGAGGTCGTTCTTCCCGATGGCTCCCTCGTGCGCACCGGTATGGGAGCTCTCCCGGAGCCGGGCGCTGACAAGGCCGGTCTTTCTCCAGACCAGCAAAAGGGAAACAAGTCCTGGCAGTTGTTCAACTACGGCTTCGGCCCCTACAATGACGGCATATTCTCCCAAAGCAGTCTCGGCGTCGTTGTCAAGATGGGGGTGTGGGTGCGTGCAAGCCTTGCCCCCACGGAGGAAAAGATCACATGAGGCTAACCGAAACCAAACAGCTCATGCCCAACCCCGGGGGCTACCAAGCATACATGATCACTTTCCCTCGCGACGGTGATCTGTCAGCCATTGTGGACATTATAAGGCCTCTACGTCTGGTAAGTCGACATTCGAGTTTGGTCAGCACCCTCGAAGAAACTAACAACGCATAGCAAATGGTGCTCCAAAATGTGCCGACCATCCGACACATCCTGCTGGACGCGGCAGTATTAGGGAACAAGGCTTCCTACACGAAGAAGGACACACCGCTCTCAGAGGAGGAGCTGGACGCCATCGCGGCGAAGCTCGACCTGGGCCGATGGAACTTTTACGGGGCAGTTTATGTAAGTTCCATCTCGGCATTCTCTTGTAGATTCTAGGGGCTGTCCGCTGACCCTCCTTGTCTCTGATCCTAGGGACCCGAGCCTATCCGGCGTGTGCTGCTCGACACGATCAAATCGGCCTTTTTGTCGATTCCGGGGTCCAAATTCTTCCTCCCCGAAGACCGTACGGAGCCAAACAGTGTGTTGAAGACACGTGCCAAGACGCTGCAGGGCATTCCGTCGCTGGATGAGTTGAGCTGGGTTAGGTATGTCGCCCTTTGGGCCCGCCTTGCTGTGGACACAATGTGCATCCGCTGACCGCGAGATAATAGCTGGCTTCCCAATGGCGCACACCTCTTCTTCTCGCCCATTGCAAAGATCTCGGGCGAAGACGCGTCGCTCCAATACAAGGTGACGAAACGCAGGTTTGCTGAAGCCGGGCTGGACTTTATCGGCACCTTTACGATTGGCATGCGCGAGATGCGTGAGGCTCCCATATTTTTTTGCTCATCTGTCTTTCGTCTGCTGACAAGACCTAGATCACATTGTGTGCATCGTCTTCAACCGTGAGGACAAGAATCAGCGTCTCAAGGCGCGCTGGCTGACCCGGCAGCTGATCCGGGACTGCGCGGAGCACGGCTGGGGCGAGTACCGCACCCACCTGGCGTTAATGGACCAGATTGCCGGCACGTACAGCTTCAACGACAACGCCCAGATGAAGCTGAACGAGAAGATCAAGAACGCGCTCGATCCCAACGGGATCCTGGCACCGGGCAAGAACGGCATCTGGCCGCAAGGCTACGACAAAAAGGACTGGGTGTTGGATGAGTATGAGGCGGACAAGCTGTTGGATACGCCAAAGTCTCAGTTGTGAGTCGCATGGTCGCAGTGTATATTTAGCTTTGCAGGTATCTTGCCGAAACCGTTGTTGGCAGCGGTTGGTTTACGGGTGCGTGGCAGAGACCTGATCATAGAGGCTTTGACAGGGAATCCCGGCCATGAAGAATCTGGTATTTTCATCATTCGCCTTAATTAACCATTGTTCCAAGAGGCCGTCGCAGAAGAGTACAGCGATGAATTGCCTGATGCAGAAGCCGGTGAATCCGTCTGCCGATCGGGAAGGCACTGTATTGGGACCACTTAACCCTACAGGTGTTAGTGTACGCCGAAAAGGGCTCGTACTAGTTGTTACCCCGCAGATCTGCGAGGACAAGCCACCCCCCAAGTGTCCGTCCATCGCCTTGGCCGCTCCCTGTACTTTTCCGGGGTAACCCCCTTAAGGTGTCCTTCCTGCCCCTGCAAAACCAAGCAATTGGAAAAATCCCAGGGAGACAATTGTGTATCCTCTCTCTCTTCGTGTGACATTTTCACACTCCCATTCGCGTATATCGAAACAGGAAGAGTCACCCACGGCGGCACGGGTGCAAACACAAACAAAATACGATGGGATCTTGACCGGAATTATGGCCTCTGTCGCTTCATCGTCTTCGGCGGATACGCCATTTGTGTGCGACGAGTGCAGCAAGTCGTTTACGCGTCTCGAGCATCTACAGCGACACTCTTTTATGCGTGCGCTTTCCCCCCCTGCCTGCCACCGTCCATGAGAGCTCCTCTAGAAGACACCTGGCTCACACGATTTCTTTCTACAGACGGCCCCAACCGCCCGTACCAGTGCGAGTTCTGTTCCCAGTCCTTTGGCCGCAGGCAAGTCACCCTCCAACTGCTGGCTTCTCGTCTCGCGCCCCTTTTTGTTCATCCGCCTCTACAGTGCTCCACCCGGATGTTTTCTGACTTTCTGGGCGTCAGGGATGTTCTGCAGCGTCACTTCCGTGCCTGCAAGATCCGGCTGCGAGACGGCCTCGATATTCCGGCCTTGTCGCGCAACACTCGCGGCAAACGGCGCACGGCCTGCGATCACTGCAACAGCCAGAAAAGGGCCTGCAGCTCTACACAGCCATGCGACACCTGCGTGCTGAGGAACGAGGACTGCACCTACACATACATGCAGTCGACCCCGTCGGACGGCACGCCCTCGAGCCTGCGCCGAGGGCGCCTGTCCGTTAGCAGCGACTCGGCCTCTGCATCGACACATTCATCGACACATCCAGGGCCCGTCGACAGCTTCCGGCGGCCGTGTTCCCAGTCCTGGAGGGGCGCTGCGACTGGGTCCGCGGGCAGTGACAGGACTGGCTGGACGGATTGGGCGTCGGATTCCTGGCTCCAGGCCCCGTCCTCTGGGCCATTTCAAGACAATGGGCCTTGCTCGAACCCCGCGTTTCCGGCCGATGGCTTCAGCCCCGTCGCATTGGCTACGGGGCTGTTCTCTCCGCAGTCAACATTGGTCGACGACCATGTCGCGGAGGCCGACAACATGCCGGGCACCTTTCGTTTCATGGGGCGCTTCACCCGGTTCTCGGGCTTGGCGAACTCGTTTGAGTGTGGCTCGCTATCGGAAAGACAACAGGTCATAGACCAACTCGCCCTATCGCCAACAGTCTGTCTTGGGGTCACCGGAGAGGATGGCCCTGCAGGAGACGCAACGACAGCCGTGGGCGAATACGCCGTAACCAACAATCTCGATCTCTCGATGTCCATTCCTGGTGGTAAATCACAAGAGGACATGCGGGCCTTGACGTCCTCCATCGTGGCACTGTTCCAGGACGTCACCATGAACAAGACCAGGAGCAGTAAAATCGTCATTTCTTGGTCCTCCGCCGTCGAGGCCAGCTGCTACCAGTTCTTCTCCGCCCCGCACCTCCATCGAAATTTGGCACTGTTCTGGTCTTCCTGGCACCCCAATTGCCCCATTCTACACAAGCCATCCTTTTCGGTCGTCCATAGCTCGCCCAGCCTCATAGCGTCCATGGCCATCATGGGCGCGTGCCTCTCTCCGCACCACAGCGATCGTGCTACGGCCAATACTCTGCTCAACAGCCTGGAGGAACTTGTCTTTCAGGATGAATTCCTCCTGGACGATTCCATCTCGGCCGTGGGCGGCGCCGACGACAAGATCCGCCAGCGACTCCAGGCGATCCAAGCTGGGTACTTTGTATGCCTAATTCAGAACTGGGAAGGATGCAAAGCCAGCAAAAAACGCATCCGCAACCTCCGCTACGCCGTCTTGCTAGCCGTCAGTACCTAGCTAGCTCCTCGAGTGGAAGCCGTGATGTGTATTGACTGCTAACGTGTTATTTGATGCAGGCAGCCAGAGACTTTGGCTTGGGGAATGTGACGCGAGCCGAGCTCCATGTCGAGGACATTTCTGCCTTCAAGTGGAACGAGTTCATTCTGTTGGAGACGTTGATACGGTGAGCAAGTCTGCTGTCCAAAAAGAGATCCATATGTGACTGCGATCGGGGGCCTGATATGCGGATAGCACCGGCACGTACGTCTTTTTGCTCGACGCTGCCTTTGTGATATTTCACAGCACGCCACCGCGACTGGTGGTTCCCGAGACGAAAATGTCCTTGGCCTGTCCAGACGACTGCTTTCAGGCACCGTCTATCGAGCAGTGCTTCGTTCTGCTGTATGCGTGGACGCGGAGCCGTCCGTGCGAGGCGAGCATGTCCGTCTTTGAGACTGTCCAGACGCTGTGCGAGCCCACTCTGGCAGAGGCGCGTCTCAGGGACCTGACCGGTTTTAACACGCTCAACATGTTTACCGTGATTTCAGGTGCGTGGTCCGAGCCTCCCCTTTGAAAAAGCAAAACGAAAAAGAAATGCACAAAAAGAGGGCCAACAAATAGCTAACTCGTCGGGCAGCGATGCACTCATTGGTGTTTCAGTTCCGCACCTCGCTCGCCTCCCATATCGAAATGTCACATATCCAGACAGGGCTGAACCGGTGGGTGCAGCTTTGGACCCAGACCGACTATCGGGTCGAGACGAAGCGCAGAGAGGCGCGCCAGCCGGAAGACATGTGGAAGCGCATCGGGTTCATGCGCTATGCCGACGAGTTCTGGCTGCTCGCCCAGGTTACCCTGGACAACATGAGACACCCACAGGCATACGGCGACGTGACCATACCAGGGTTGGACGCGGGGATTGCGAGGGCGGCGAGGCTGACCTATGACGATAATGACATGGAGCACGTGAGGCATCTGGTAACGGCCTTTCAGGAGCTGTCTTTTATGTAAGACCCAGTCTCAGATATGGCTTTTGTACAAGTGAAGAGTCCTTGTCTGGCAGTAGGCCAGCAAGCCTTCACGTCCCCATTCACCCCCGACACCGCTCTCCTTCCATCCAGAAAAGTGACCTGCTGGGCTCGGCTTTGGGAAGCTGTTCATCCAGACCGAGCCCGCATCGATGCGCTGGGCTAAGCGCTGGATTCGTTCCGGGTTTTTGCTCCACACGCTGGCTCCCAGCCCGCAGTTGGTATTGTTCACCCGGCGGATCACCTCGTCCTCGGTGTCCCAAATCAGGATGGGAATAATCGGGCCTGTTCCACAGTGGGCCATCAGCATTCTGTGGGGGACAAATTTTGGCGCTGAAAAATAAGAGGTGTGGGGTCTTACCAAACTGTTCCTCTTTGACGATCCTCGAGTCGTCGGGGGGATTGTTCACCACGGTCGGGGGGATCCACAGACTGCTTCCCAGTTCCGTGGTGCCCCCGGCGAGAATCTCATAGCCTTTCTGTTCGCAATCCTCGAGGAGGGACTTGACAATGTCAAACTGCATTCTGTTGGACATGGGGCTGAACAGGGAGAAATCATCCCGCGAACCGGCCTTGATCCGGTCCACCTCCTGGAGAAAGCGCTTGATGAACGCGGGGTACACTTTGCGATGAACGTAGACGCGCTTCGTGGCCACGCACATTTGGCCGGCGTGGAAGAAACACCCAACCGCGACCATGGGCGCGACCGCCTCCGGATCCACGTCGTCGCAGACGATGCAGCCATCATTTCCGCCCAGCTCGAGAGTCATCTTTTTCAGGGTCCCGGAACCGCTGTTCATGATCCGCTTCCCCGTGGGCGTGGAACCGGTAAAGCTGATCTTTTGTATACCGCGATGCTGCGTGAGAAGAGCTCCTACATCGCCGCCGCCGTTGAGCGCTTGGAGAACGCCTGGAGGGAGAATGCTGGCGGCAAGCTCGACAAACTTGAGAGTGGAGTACGGCGTAAAGGGAGACGGCTTCAGGATCACGCAGTTTCCGGTCACGAGGCCGGCGGCGACCTTGCCCATGGCCAACACGAGCGGGAAATTCCACGGGCAGATGGCGGCGATGACGCCGAGGGGCTGGTGGGTGGTGACAATCTTGACCGCGTCGTCCTCAAAGGCGACCTCGTCGGCCAGAGCTTGGGCAGCTGTGGAACGACTTAGCAAAACGCTCGCATCGCGCGCACCGCGGGCAAACAGGCGAGAATGCCATCTTACCAAAGAACGTAACGAATCCGATGCAGTCGTCTATTTCGAGATTGCCCATGAGTTTCTAGCAAAAACAGAGGTTAGGGGCTGCATGGTAGACAAAAGATCGGGTAGGATAGCCCACCGATTTGCCCGTCTCCTGGCTGATGATGCCGGAGAGCAGCTCCTTGTTGTCTGCCAGTATTTTTGCGAGGCCGCGGAGACTTGACTGGCGCTCCTCGACAGACGTCTGCTTCCAGCTGCGGAAGGCCTCTTGCGCAGCACTCACTGCAGCGTCAACATCGGCAGTCGACGCCAGAGGCACGTCCCAGAGACGCTGGCCCGAACGAGGAGCGACAATGGCATCATGCGTCTCGCCGGACCGCTTGCCATTGTTGATAATGTTGAAAAAAGTCAAGTCGTCCATAATGGCAGCATAAAGTTGTGCAGTGTTGCGCTGAAACAATAATCTACCGCTCGCGAGAACTTTTCAATGGCATCAAGGTCAACGTCCGGACATCCCCACCGGTAGGCTAAAAGAGACCATATGCACGAACCTGCAGCATTCACCGTTATTCCAACGGTCCCATTCACGTTATTTCAATCGTCTTATCAACATCGCGGAAAGTTGCCTTTCGAACCTGGCAGGGTATCTTTACTTTAACTGACGGAAGGAATGGGCCGGCAATGGCTGTTTTCCGTAAGCACTAATACTCGTCGCCTGCCTCGGGAAGAATTGGTCTCCCCGCAGCCCCAAGCGGTGAGTGGGGAAAAAGCCGACGCTATTGCCACTCTCTTGGTGTTTGGGGGGTCCCCTGAAGCCAGTGGGATTTGTCCAGTTAGCGATCTGCCGCTATCTTGTCTCGAGTTTGCAGAAACGCGACATGATCCCAAGAGTTGCCAGACGCTTATCAAAGAGTGTCCCACTCTGCCGAGTACATCCTGCGTCAAGTCGCAAGTCCTCTCAACGACAGCGCAGTGTCAAAAGCT
The DNA here is from genome assembly GCA_004028395.1 of Leptographium galeiforme. Lineage (NCBI taxonomy): Eukaryota > Fungi > Ascomycota > Sordariomycetes > Ophiostomatales > Ophiostomataceae > Leptographium > Leptographium galeiforme. The sequence goes on from RQWE01000101.1 coordinate 59,287, forward strand.
CGAATTCCCGCCTCGCCACACATACGGAGGGGTAGAACTCTGTGGAATACAGTGGTATCAAACCCCACGTTTTCTTATCCCTTCATGTAGACATGAAGAACGTAAATTCATTGCTGCGCTATGTGTGTCATGGGCAACCCTCACTTAAGCTCGGGTGAATTGCCAAAGAGACTCGCCATCAAAGCCGGAGGGTAGCGGTCTCCTTTCGAGCCGCCCACACTGTCAATCGTCTTGCGCATCTCGGCATCTTCCTCCATGGTGAGCTTCACCTCCACGGCCGCTGCATTCTGCTCCAAGTACTTGATCTTTTTGGTGCCGGGAATGGGGATGAAGTCATCACTGTGCACGTCAGCAAGTGAGGAGCCGTGTGCATACAGACCGCCGTCACTCACCCCTGCGCCAATATCCAGGCCAGGACCAGCTGTGCGGGCGTACAACCTTTTTTCCCGGCAATCTCGCAGATTTTGTCGACGAGCACGAGGTTGGCGCCAAAGTTCTTCTCGGAGAAGCGTGGGTGGTTGTGGCGGTTGTCGCCGGCGTCGAGGTCGGCCCGGCTCTTGATGCTGCCGGTCAAGAAGCCGCGGCCCAGCGGCGAGTAGGGCACGATTTTGACGCCCAGCTCGCGGGCCGTTTCAAGCAGCTTTGTCTGCTCCGACTCGATCTCGAGGGCAAACGGCGAGAACTCCATCTGGGCGGCGGCAATGGGATGGACGGCGCAGGCCCTCCGCAGCGTCGCGGCCGAGCACTCGGAGAGGCCAATGTAGCGGATCTTGCCCTCCTTCTTCAGGTCCACCATGGCCTGGACGGTCTCCTCAATGGGCACGGTCGGGTCCACGCGGTGCTGGTAGTAGAGGTCAATGTGGTCGACGCCGAGCCGCTCGAGGCTGGCGAGGCAGGCATGGCGCACCCAGGCCTTGTCGCCGCGCGTATACGGCTTTCCGGCCTCGTCGTGCAAAATGCCAAACTTGGAGGCCAGAAAGATCTCGTCGCGCCGGCCTGTCTCCCGGAACCAGCGACCCAGCAGCTCCTCGTTCTTCCCGGAGCCGTAGAGGTCGCTCGTATCCCAAAAGGTGATGCCGATGTCGGCAGCCCGAGTGAGAACCAGCAGCGACTCGTCGTCGTGGATTCCGCCAAAGGACGTGTAGGAGGCGCTCATGCCCATGCAGCCGAGGCCAATGGCCGAGACGGCCGTGTCGCCAATCTTGCGCGTCGGGTAGTGTGCCATGTCTGCCTTTTGCGGGGGGTAGAGATAGGGCCGGAAGAGGGGAATACAATCGAGGGGTTGTCTCTCATTCGAGGTCTCATAGGAATCCTTGGCATGGCTGACTCATTTCTAAACGCCGATGCTAGCACCGCAAGGCCATCGGCAATACAACGGCACTGCGATCCGCTTGAGCCCCCGCTCGTTTGCTTATCGAGGCAAGGTTGCGATGCTAAATGGTGACAGTAAACCGCAACCAATCCAACGACGCGGAATCATATCAGACAACCCCGCTTTTCTCTTGTCCGATGCTGGCCGATGCAGCATATAACTCCCTTGAGATATAGATGGCCGTGATTGTAAATGAGGGAGTCCATTTGCCCGTGGCTTCTAGATGATTCACTGATATGCCATAATGGAGGGAGAAGAATGATCGGCCTACAACGCGGGTCGATTACCTCTCGTCCAGGCTGTGTGGTGTGAGATTAAGATCAGGTCGTCGCCAAGCTTAGTTCCGACTCAACTTTAGAAAAGTGGCTTTCTCCTGGCCATATGTGAGAGAAAGTGCAACCGTGTTTCCATGCGTTCTTTTACTTTTGGTTTGTGTTCTGTCTCGTTAGGAAGCGACGTGATAACTGCCTCCGCAAGGACAACAAGAAACCACAGCTATATGGCCTACCCACTCTTCAAAGAGCCAGACGAGCGTCAAGTTTAGGGCTGAATTATGTAAAAAAAAAAAGAACATACAAATAACGGCCGTGTGGCTGGCCTACTCCGAGGGAGCGAAAACGCAATTGAGTAAATGCAGCAATTATTGCCTTCTTAGTCATCCTTAGTCCGGACCCCTCTCCCCATCCTTATTTCGACCTGCGCAAAGCCTTCTCAAGTCCTAAATTGTGCCACAAGCCAAAGGCCAGCTAATCGTACACGACACCCTGGCGAACTGTCTGCGAGGAACGTATCTAGGCCGCGGTCTGGCTCAGGCAAGTCCTACCAGGGATTATGGCTCATGCGACCATACGCCGCTCGCCCAACCACCACCGTTTCTGGTTCCTTTTTTTTTTTTGCCCACGCCTACTCCGTACATATTTTTACGAGTCGTTATCTTCCCGAGCACCCTGCTCAACGGTCCGTTCTTCAACGGAGTGGCACCGCGGCTGATCCGCCTAAACAAGGACCTATTAAGCTGGGAGATGCTCATACGTCTGGGCGGGCCTGGCTAGTCATGTTCGGTACGGGCGGGACCGGGGGGGGGGGCTCTTGGCGGTGCCGGCGGTGGAGTTTAGGCTGCTCAGCTATGGGCTGGGGCAGCTGGAGTGCTTGGCATTGACGAATTGACGAAAAACAGGTTGCATCGCGGATTCGCGTCGGGAAAGCGAGGGACCGTCTGCGCCTGCTTTCTTTTTCACCATTGCGGTGATCTTGCCCGTTTGCATGCCGTCACCGCCGCGTTCTTGGCCGAGGTCAAGCAGGTACGGGCGCGGTTGGTGGCGCGCTATGACGAGCACAGGACGCCGAACAGCGCCCATTGGGTTAGAGGCTAGCATCGGGGGGGGCGGTGCCTTGCTATGAATCACAGGGGCAATTTACAGGGGCGACTCTTTTTGCGGGAGTCAGCTGTCGCTGGCACTGCCGCTTTCGGCACCGACGACTGAGAGCCGAGCACCGGCGGGAAAAAAAAAAAAAAAAGATTGAATGACATGCTCTGCACTGCACGGAGTGCCGCTTCGTATCGGCGAACAAGAGCGCAACCGGACCCGTGACCGCATCTTCCAGACGGGCTCTCGGTCTTTATCTTGTCACTCTTTTGCTCGTCGCCCTTCTTTCTCTCTCTGGTATCCCCAAACTCTCACAATGGCACAATACGACTTTTCCGACACCGACGAAGACGGCGGCCGGCCTCGCCTTGCACCCCCGACAGCACAGCACGGCCATTCCGACACTTCCGACACTTTTGACACTGACGATTCGGACGACACCGACGACGACCCGCCTCGCCTCGAAGATGCCGCCGTCCTCTCGCCCGACCTGGAGGAGGAGTACATGGAGAGCGAGAAGCACGACGGCGACCTGGACGGCCACCGCCCGGCGCTCTTGCAGGTCCGCAGCAACGCCAGCCGGCGGAGCCGGAGCCGCGACGGCGCCGTCTCGAGCGCCGTGGGCGGAACCGCCGCCATCCGACCGGCCCCTACTTCTGCACACTCCTCTTCGAACCGCGCGCAGGTCTCGGCCCTCTCGCGCATCCGCTCGCGGCCCGTGTCGACGTTCTCGCACGCCCTCTCGCGCGTCCGCACCTCGACCGACGTGCTCGTGGACTTTGACGGCCCCGACGACCCGTACCGGCCCATCAACTGGCCGACGCGCAAGAAGATCTGGACCACGCTGCTCTACGGGTTCGTCACCATGTCGGCGACGTGGGCCTCGTCGGCCTACTCGGCCGGCACCGCCCAGGTGGCCAAGGAGTTCCACGTCGGCAAGCAGACGGCCACGCTCGGCACCACGCTCTACATGCTCGGCTTCGGCCTCGGACCCTTGCTGTGGGCCCCCCTCAGCGAGGTCTACGGGCGCCGGCTGGCAGTGCTGACGCCCATGGTCGTGGCCGTGTGCTTTAGCTTTGCCAGCGCCACCGCCAAGGACCTGCAGACGCTGATGCTGACGCGCTTCTGGGGCGCCTTTTTCGCCTCCGCGCCCGTCACCAACACCGGCGGCGTGCTGGGCGACCTGTACTCGCCGGCCTGGCGCGGCATCGCCATGGCCGGCTATGCCATGGCCGTGGTGGGCGGCCCGTCCTTGGGTTCGTTTTTCTTTTCTTTCCTCGCTTCGCTCGTTTTCTTTCTTTCCTCGCTTCGCTCGTTTTCTTTTCTTTCCTCGCTTCGCTCGCTTCCGCTTTCTGTCCTTTCCTCGCTTCGCTCGTTTTCCTTTCTTTCCTCGCTTCGCTCGCTCTCTCTACTCTGGCTAACACCCCCAGGCCCCATCGTCTCGGCCGCTGTCGCCATGAAGCTCAACTGGCGCTGGACCGAATACCTCACCGGCATCCTCCAGGCCTTTATCCTCTTGATCGCAACCATCTTCCTCGACGAGTCCTACGGCCCTGTCCTGCTCGTCTACAAGGCCCGCCGCCTCCGCCACGAGACCGGCAACTGGGCCCTCCACGCCCGCTTCGAGGAGTGGGACGTCAGCATCAAGGAGCTCGCCCTCAAGTTTTTGCTGCGCCCCATTCAGCTCCTCTGCACGCCCATCTGCTTTCTCGTCGCCCTCTACGCCAGCTTCTGCTATGGCATCCTCTACATGCAGCTCGGCGCCATCCCCATCATCTTTGGCGAGATCCGCGGCTGGAACCAGCTCGTGGCCGTCCTGCCCTTTCTCAGCATCCTCGTTGGCGCCTTTCTCGGCGCCGCCGCCAACGTCTACAACCAGACCCTCTACAACAAGGCCTACCACGCCGCCGGCAACCGCGCCGTCCCCGAGATGCGCCTGCCGCCCATGATGGTCGGCTCCGTCCTCTTCAGCGCCGGCCAGTTCCTGGTCGGATGGACCGGCGGCTATGTCCACATCCACTGGATCGTCCCCTGCATCGGGCTCGCCATGTTGGGCACCGGCTTCTTCACCGTCTTCCAGGCTGCTCTGAATTACCTGGTCGACACCTTCACCGCCTACGCGGCCTCGGCCATTGGCGCCAATACCTTTCTGCGCTCCTGTTTCGCCGCCGCCTTCCCCCTCATCGTCACCCCCTTGTACCACAAGCTCGGCGTCGGCCCCGGCTCCAGCATCACCGGCGGCTTCGCGGCCTTGCTGATCCCTGTGCCGTTTATCTTTTACACATACGGCAAGCGCATCCGGGCCCAATCCAAATGGTCCAAGGCGTCCGTGTTCTACGACTAGCGTGTCTTGTCCACGCGTGGAAATAATTGTAATGTCTATTATGAACTTTCTAGAGCTGATGCTGGCATCGCAGATTGAATGTACGATTTAGAGTCTGTTATTCGCATGCATGTTGTATCCCTTCTACTCTCCTTCTTCACCACGGCTTTTCAACTTTGCACATAATCATCTATTGCATCGGTCATGTCCTCCGCCCGTGGACTGCTGCTGATGCCTAGTCCATGTGAAGAGACGTAAGGACTGTGCGAAATCGTATCAATACTGTTCTGCCGCACTATGCGCATCACCCCTGCTCGCTTCACGCAGCTTGAACTGCCGATACGACGGTGCCACGGGGTAGTTAATCGCGTTCCTCCCGGATCGACAGAACAAAGACAACATCCCGGCTTACAACAATTCAGGTACGAGCGCTTCAACACAGGCCGCTGGGAAGACACGTGACTATCGAATCGTGTGGAACAACGCTCTGACGCGTTGCAACAATGTCCATCTCCATTGCTCAGCTCTCCGCCGAGCACCACCACAGCGGTTTCGGCCTGTCGTCGCCGACGCCCCGGCTGTCATGGCGCTTCGGTCCGACGACCGTCAAGAGCTGGAGTCAGGCATCGTACCGGGTAGACATGGAGCGGTGCGACGGCCGGGACACGTTCGAGGTGCAGTCGGGCGCGTCGGTGCTGGTGCCATGGCCGTCGCCGCGGGCGCTGTCGTCGCGCGAGGTCGTTACGGTGCGGGTGCGGGCCCGGGGGCAGGACGGCAGCGAGACGCCGTGGGCGCGCCTGACGGTGGAAGCGGCGCTGCTGGAGAGGGAGCAGTGGGTGGCGAAGCTGATCGCCGGGCCCAAGAGCGGGGTGCCCAAGAAGCCGTTCCTTTTGCGCTCGAGATTTACGCTGCCGGCCGTCGGAGCGCGAGGGCGGCTCTACGCCACGGCCCACGGCCTCTACAGGGCCTGGATCAACGGCCGGCCCGTCGGAGATCACGTGCTCGCTCCCGGCTGGCAGGCCTACAACCACCGGCTGCACTACCAGACGTACGACGTGACGGGCCTGCTCCGGAGCGGCGGCAACGTCTTGGAGGTCTCTGTCGGGGAGGGCTGGTTTGCCGGCAAGCTGTGCGTGCCGCCGCAGGCCAACATCTGGGGCGACCGGCTGGCGTTCTTGGGACAGCTCGAGGTGGACGGCCGCGTGGTGTGCGCGACGGACGGCGGCTGGGAGACGCTAGAGAGCCCGATTCTGAGCTCGGAGATGTACGACGGCGAGGTCGTGGACACTACGGTCCCGCCGCGGGTGACGGGCCACGCCAAAGAGCTGGCCTTTCCCGGGGCCGAGCTGGTGGCCCCCGACGTGGCGCCGGTGCGGCGCATCCTGGAGCTCTCCGCCAAGACGCTCATCACGACGCCCAGCGGCAAGAAGGTGCTCGACTTTGGGCAGAACCTGGTCGGGTGGCTGCGGATCAACGTGGACGTGCCAGGGAAGCCGGGCGACGAGCTGGTGTTGCGGCACGCCGAGGTGCTGGAAAACGGCGAGCTCGGGACGCGGCCGCTGCGGGATGCCAAGGCGCGGGACATTGTAAAGCTGGGGGGGCCGACCAAAGGATACGAGCCGTCCTTTACGTTCCACGGGTTCAGGTACATACCCTCGCTTTCTTACTTTTTTTTCTTTTTTCTTTGTTTTCTTTTTTTCCCCTTAACCAACACTCCCAGGTACGCCGAAATCACCGGCTACGACGACGTCTCCCTGTCCTCCTTTACGGCCGTCGTCGTCTCGTCCGACCTCCGTCGCACCGGCACTTTTTCCTGCTCCCACCCCCTCATCAACCGCCTCCACGAAAATGCACTCTGGTCCATGCGCGGCAACTTTGTCTCCGTCCCCACCGACTGCCCCCAGCGCGATGAGCGCCTCGGCTGGACCGGCGACCTGCAGATCTTTGCGCCAACGGCCAGCTTCCTGTACGACACGTCGGCCTTTTTGGCGTCCTGGCTGCGCGACCTCGCGGCCGAGCAGCGCGATCTCGACGGCGTCGTGCCCATGGTCGTCCCCTCCGTACCCATGTTTGGCCACATTGAGCGCACGCCCATGGCCGCCTGGGCCGACGCCGCCGTGATCGTGCCCTGGATCACGTACCAGTTCTCGGGCGACCGCGCCGTGCTGGTGCGCCAGTGGGACAGCATGCGGCGGTGGCTGGACGACGGCGTGGCCCGCGACGAGAACGGGCTGCACTCGACCCGGTTCGCCCAGTTTGGCGACTGGCTGGACCCCAGAGCCTCGCCCGAGCGGCCGGGGTACTCGCCCACCGACCAGTACCTCGTGGCGAATGCCTATCTGATCCACGTCACCGCCCTGGTGGCCAAGATCGCCGCCATCCTCGGCAAGCCCGACGAGCAGAAGCGCTTCGAGGCCCAGGCGGCCGACCTGCTGCAGGCCTTTCGCCGCATCTACGTCACGCCCGCCGGCCGTGTCACCTCGGATACCCAGGCGGCCTATGCGCTGGCGCTGCAGTTTGACCTGCTCCCGGCCGAGAACGCGGCCGTGGCCGGCGACCGGCTAGACTGGATCACGCGCTACGAGGCCTTCAAGATCACGACGGGCTTCGCCGGCACCCCCATCATCCTGCAGGCGCTGGCCAACATGGGTCTTCTCAACCTGGCCTACCGCATGCTGGAGGAGAAGGGAGAGCCGAGCTGGCTGTATCCGGTGACGATGGGGGCGACCACGATTGTGAGTTTTCCTCTCTCTCTCTCTTTCTCCCTTTCCGTCTCTCTCTCTCTCTCTCTCTCCGGTAGTGCTACTAGTCGCTGACAAGCGCAGTGGGAACGCTGGGACTCGATGCTGCCCGACGGCTCCATCAACCCCGGCAAGATGACCTCGTTCAACCACTACGCCCTCGGCTCCGTGGCCGCCTTTCTGCACGAGACCGTCGGCGGCCTCTCGGCCGATCTGCCTGGGTGGAAGCGCGCCGTCATTCGCCCCCAGCCTGGCGGCACCGTGCGCTCGGCTGAGACATCGTTTGACTCCCCCTACGGCACCTACGCGGTGCGTTGGGCCATCGCCGACGGCCGCATGACGACGCACGTACAGGTGCCACCCAACGGGGCCGCAGCCGTAATACTACGCGATGTGGACGATGTGGTGGGCAGCGGCGAGTACACGTACGAGACGGCCTGGGAGGACGACCCGGACTGGCCCCCGCTAAAGATCCAGACGCCGTGGGCGCACTCTGGCATTGAGTACCAGGGTTAAAGTGTCTAGATCCACGTCCGATAATGCACGCATAATATGATCCACATCTACAACCGTGAACGTAATCGACCCATTCTCGCAGTGCGCACGCTCGACTATCGTGGCAACTAGGTTGGGGACCTTGGCATGTCGAATCTCTTTTCCATAAATCAGCTTTGCTTTGTAGTTCCTTGCCTGGCCGATTAGACCATGTCCTTCACCTTGGAGTCTTCCAGCAGCTCCGCAATAGTCCGGAACTTGATATTCTTAAAGTACTTCTCCCTCTGCGGCAGGTAGTACGACTCGGGCATGTACGTGGACCCGTTATAGAGCCACTCAAAGACGTCCAGCACGCTCTGTCTTTCGATGTCGTCCTTGTTGATCTCCATCTCGCTTTCCGTATACTCCTTGGACCGGTATTGTATCTTGTTGAACTTGCGACCTGTACCCAGTCAGGTCTTAAGCTCCGAACACGTGGACGGAACTCTTACCATAAAACTCCTCCATTTGTTTCGTGATCTTGTTCATTGTGGTGTTCTCTCCGACAATAAAAGTGTAGTTGTCCTGATGCCTTCTGTTAGCGTGCGGCTCTCCACGAGCACTCCGGCCAAGCCCCTGTATCAGACGCGGACATACCCATTTCGGCGCCTTGGCAAGCTCAATGGCCGCTCGCATCACATCGCGGCTGCTGGTCATGCCGACGATCTCGTCGCCTGTCCCAGACAGAGTGGCCTCCCATTTTTCGCGATTCCACGGGTCCATATCGCCATAGTCCTTGAGGTACGTCTGGTGGGACGGGACGATGTAGTCCATGAACTGGCCCAGACAGATGACGGTCCATTCAATGTCCGTCTGCGCGCTCAGCCTCTCGCGGATCGGCAGACGGGTCACGCCGTAAAAGCGTGGTGTGCGGGGAAAATCGAGGGCATTGCCGCACCACTCCGAGGGCACAAAGCGCTTGCACGACTTGGAGGCGATGCATGCATCAAGCAGGTCGTTGTGGACCTTGACGAACAAGGGGTAGTCAAAGGTGATGTAGAAGACGTAGAGTGCGACAGCGCCGGTCGAGTCCAGGATCTCCTGCATTGACTCGGCCGAATAGTCGGTGATGGCGACGTTGATGTTGGGCTTGTCGTACCATTCCTTCATCTGCTCCCGGTCAGAACGCGCCTACTATAATAAGCAATAGCTTGGCACAGCTGCCTGACCTTGCTCGTGCAGACAACGACGTCAAAATTGCCGTCGGCCCATGATTCCTCGAGAAAGACCCTGTCATTGTTAGTTGGCTGTGTCCTGTTCCATGAAATGCGTGGTCTGTTTACTTGGCAAGATCGCCGGCTCCTGCCACGGCGATGACGGGTTTTGTCATGATTTTGGTAGCTCAGCTAGGGTCGGAAGCTGCAGCAATGTTAGCTCTCGAGCTCTCGGCCCAAAATACGCCACGTTTAAACATATGTATATTCCTGGCATGGACTCTCCCACCAATGCGCATCGAAGCTTATTCATTCATTATTAAACGTCCTCGCTGTCCATTTCCAGGTTTGCTTCTTATCAGAGGAATATACGGCGCCCTCGCTGTTTGTTGCCAAGTTCTTATCACTGGGTTACGACGCTAATTGCTCGGGAGTTTGTTGTGGATCGTGTTAGTCCAAATCTTAGTTGTCGAACAGCTCGAATCTCGGTTCTGAGATAATACGAGTTTGTCAAAAGTCGGACAAAATCATAGAGATATCGAACAAATCTTGAATATTCGATTGCGATCGTCTCTGGACAAAATCCGGTTGATACTCTATCCAGCTTTACCGGTTAAAACGTTGATTTTCGTGGCTTCTAGTTTGAGTATCGTTGATACCTTCAACCACCCGGCACTTGTGGCCGGAGTCCATTGTTGAAATTGTTGCACGGCGTGTCTGCATCGTCTCTGGCTAGCATAATAAGAGACGCTTCGACATTATACAGCCGTTTTACACTAATTACCGACGTAGACGCCCACAGGCGCCAGTTACCGGCGTACTGTGCAGACTGTTGTATGCTGTTGGTTTTGAAATTTAATTGTATAGACGTGCTGTTGCTACTTGCCACCGCTGCCAGCAACTCTCCATGGCTCGGGTACTCATACCGCCGTCGTCTTTCGCCAATTGGGTAGTCGTATATTCGAGTTCCCACCGGCCGAACGCTGCATCCGCGCCGAGCAAGGCTGGAGGCAGTAATAAACGGTTAGAACGCGACCACAATCGGCATGAATCGGTGTGCTTACAAAGTATCTATTGGTGTAGTAGGTGACTGGTACAGCAGGGCCAGCCTGTTGCACCGCCGCAGGCCTGTTGCCCGATGTGGGAGCTACTATGTTGTACGTGAGAGTTGTCGCTTTGGCGTTTTTTGAAGAGAAGTGAAGATTTGGCGAATGCAGGTAACCGGAAAAATCGCGTCACAACAGGTTGGGATTGCCCAAGAAGCTTGGATGGCTGTGAAGAAGGCATCCCAGTCAGGCACCCATCTCCAGTATTTTTGCTAGGATCTAATCAACTATCACCTATAACTCTTCCCACTGTTCGACATCTGCTCGTTATGTTTGCAACTCTCCCATTCTTTCCATGGCCACGCCAGCTGAAAACCGCGCCGCAGCGGACGACGAAATCAAACGCTCCGCCGAAGCGCTATAGACAGTGGAGCTGATTCGGCCCAGCCCGGCAGGGTTTAGTATTTCACCTGGCTGCACTATTGAAGGCATATGCCGCTACGCTCCAGGACAGTATCTTGATGGGAAAATGCGACTGAAAAAGTATTCTTGTCTAAAAGTGTAAAAAGAGATGGCGCAAACCAAAATAGCAAGCCGTTGCGCCGGATAGACTCAAAGCCGCAAACACGTACGACATAGAACAAGCGGCACTTTGATGGCCACTGGTGGCGGATCAAGATTGCCGACAAGTTTGGGCGACCACGATGCTCCAAGAAGGCAGTATCCAGAGACTTCCCCTCATGACCGCAGATAGGCACACACACTTTTTCCCCATCGCACGCCGCCCTTGTAGGTCCACATGCCGGGCGCATTGCCCTTTTGCAAACCTTCGATGGCGTCGGCCAAGTCCGGCCCAAGGCCCTCGGCCTTGATCGCGGTGACGGGGAAGAGATACGTCTTGAAGGAGAAAACGGCGGCGCGGGTCTGCGGTAGCCGCATAGCCGTCTGGCACTCGACGCGCATAAAGGCCTAGCGGGTGAGCATGTATCTACCAAGGGTTGTAAGGGGGGGGGGGGGGTTGGGGGGTCCACCCACCTTGTCCATGTCGATGTCCTCATCCTCAACAAAGGCATCGCCCGCCTTGATGTGATTCCCTGTCGGCGAGAAGAGCACGTCATGCGTCTGGATGGACCACTGGGGGGGTTGTCAGCCTCGGGATTTTTGTGATTCGGTTCAGCAGCACCCACATTCAGTCGCTTCGAGTTCTTGCCCACTGGCAACTTTGCAAAGAAACGCTCCATGCTGGGCCCGATGCGGTCGTAGCTCGGCACGGGTGTGTGGATTTCGCGGAGCCGGAGGCCCAGCTTGCTCGCCGGGTCAAAGCCGGCGGCGAAGCAGCAGAGAAAGGCGATAGCCCGGTGACTGGTCGGAGGGTAGCCCGATGGCGACGCGCCGGGATCGGCCGGGGACGGAGTCTCGTCGTTCTCCTCCTCTTGCAACATGAAAAAGTCGTCCTCGACCGTCTCGCCGAGATTGCGCAAGGCCTCGAGCGGGTCAGCCGGGGCCGTGCAGGGGAACGTGGCGCCCGTCACGCGGTTGTGCAGAGTGGCATTGCCATCGGAGCCCTCCTTGACAAACACGCAGGGGTACCGCGCCGGCAGGTACACCCCCATGAGGTAGCCATACAGCTCGTCAACGCCGGCCTTGGCGCGCGGACAGACCGGCGTCGCCGCGCCCGGAACGACTCCCATGACGGAGGCCGCGTGGTCGGCGATGACGCGGCGGCGCAGCGTGACACGGTCGAGATAGTTGTGGTCAAGCACAATCAGGTCTTCAGGGACCGTCGACTGGAGGGCTAACTAAGTCAGTCCCATGAGAGAAGCAAGTTCAGACGAACGAGGAAGAGCCTACCCATCGTAATGTGGTAGATCGGCTTGAACGGCCGGTGTTTTAGCGGATCCGTGGTGGCCCAGTCGAATTCGGCGGCCCGGATCGGCGGCGGCCATGTCGGCGGGGTCTCGGCCGGCGGCTTCGATCGTGATGCAGACTTGTCGTCGCCGACCGGTATCGGCATCGGCGTCGGCACCGCCCGCCGCCGGACCCAGTGGGCCAGCACGGCGGTCAGGCCCAGCAGAAGCAGCAGGATCACCGAGACCGCCATTGTTCGCACTGCGTTCGACTCTGGCGAGAGAGCGGCCTGTCCCAGAGATAAACCGACCAAGTCGGATAAAATAGCCACTTCGAGCGGGGCGGGGCGGCCGACACAAGATATCATGACGGAACTGTTATGAGGTTACAGGTCGCAGGGGGGTCGGAAAAGTTCGCAGGGGGGTCCAGAACGGTG
>RQWE01000102.1:0-72016 GCA_004028395.1 Leptographium galeiforme
CCCCCCCATCCCCTTCCCCCCCTCCAGAAAAAAAAAGCCGGCACGCGGCGCGGCAGGAACAACGACCTAGCGATGCGTTGTTCCTTGGCCACGTCAGCACCGGCCGGTGGCGTCGGCGTGCTGGACGAATGGGACCTGCAGAAGGCCGCACAACTTTTCTGCGCCGCGGCCGACCTTGATGGGGAAGGCCGAGAGACATTACGACGCCTGAGGTCGGCCATGCACGGCAATGGAAGTTGGCGAACAAAAAGGTGTCAGGCAGCAATATATTGTCTGCTCGGTGTAGACCAAAACAGCACGAGGGACTACGCATCTTGGCTCGAAATATTAACTCGAATGTGGAAGTGGATGCATGTCGAAAAAGGGCCTGGGCACGCACAGAGACTGATGACTACTCGGACTGCGTACGAGTACTCCGTACGTCCTTCGGTACATTGTACTTGTACAAAGTACTCGTAAGCCTGGCTGGGTCGCGGTCACGCCTGCCGGGAAAAAATGGGTGCACGCGCGGCAAAACTCCCCGCCAGGACACGCACGACCTAGCAGTACCTGCGCATGGCCGCCGGCCTGTGCGCGCTGTCAGGTACCCGCCCGGCGCATCGTACCTAGGAGATACATCAGGCACATTTACCGGCTCGTCCCAAGAAATTAGCCAGAAAGGGCCTGGGCGCTCCCAACTTCTGGGTGCCAGGCACCGCCCTCTGACTGGCTACGGATGATGGCAAGTGGGTCCACTAACGCTCAAAAGGAACGTCTGATTGGTACCTACCCCTGGTACCTCGTTGGTTCCGCTTCTTTTTTCCCTCCGACGGCCCCCCCCCCCTTCCTCCCCGGAAGAGTACGAGTAATAATAATGCGCAGCCCTTTTTGTGCACAAACTCCACAATGCACAGCACAACAACATGACCAGGACACAGACGCCGAGACCGTCCGGCGATGTACGAGTAAATTTTTTTTTTTTTTTTTTCACTTCGTGCACCTCTTCCTGCAGGAACCGGCGCAAGCCCGTTTTCGACGTGCATGCGACTGTGCGCTATTACAGCAAGTCCTACTCGTAGCGGCCTAATCCCCTCCGGCCCCCCCCTCTCTGTCGTGGCCAAATGGATCCCTGCGGCCAGTACCCGGGCCACGAGTACATTCCAGCGCTGCTAGGGCCGCCAGACGCCAATAACAACATGGCCCTATTCTTCCAGGCGCTGCGCGTCCCGGTGGTCGGTCGCTCAACGCACACGCACGCCCGCTGGCTCGTTCGCAGCCAGGACCCACTCCTGCAATCTCTTCGTCCACGCATCCACATCCACCCATTTCGCCCTTTCTCCCCCCCTGTCTCCTTTTCTGTTTTCCTCTCACTCCCCTTTCTCTCCACCCCAACCTTTGTCCTTCCTTTCTGCCCAGGTCGTCCCATCCGCTCTTTATAACCCTTCCACACCCGCCCCCGATCCGTCATCCGAAGACTTGTCGTTTCACATTCCTCACGTTCTTCTACCTGAAGAAACCCACGCTCCTTAGCACCCACCCACGTCCACACTCCTTGGTCTATCTATACTCGCTGCTGGCAGGTTCAACGGTCAGGACAACTATAACAACAAGTCAACACTATCCCGCTCACATCGCGGCCCAATCTTCACTCGACAGCCAGTTCTGGTCAACTTGGATAAGAACATCTCACGAACAATAACGAAGGAACACGAAAAACAACAACACACTCAGTACACCTGAAAACAAACATCAACATGCGCGTCACGTCTGCTGTTCTCCTGGCCGCCGCCCTCGGCGCGTCGGCCCTGCCTTCGGGTCACCAGCACCACCGCGGCCTGCACAACAAGCGGGACGGCACCGTTGTCGTCGCCACCATTGACGGCAAGGTCGTCTCCTGGACCATGGGCGACTCGCCCTTCAAGGTCGCTGACAAGCCCACCACCTCCACCACCACCACGGCGCAGGCCACCGAGACCGTCCACGCTGCTGTTGCGGCTGCCGCCACCACGACCTCCAGCTCCAGCGCCACCGTTGCGGCTGCCGCCACCAGCGAGACCAGCCCTGCTGCCGCCGCTTCCAAGACGTCGTCTTCTTCGGCTGCCGCCAGCACCGGTGGCTCCAGCGGCTCCGGCCTGTCCGAGTACGCGGCCTTTGCTTCCTGCTCCAAGAACAAGCGCGCTACCGCCGCTGAGATCGCCTACACTGGCAACACCGGCTGCGACGGCTACGGCTCCAACATTGTCCTGATCCAGGACAGCCTGGCCTCGGACTACAGCTACGTTGTCAAGGTCGTCAACGACATGTCGTCCACGGCCCAGTGCAAGATCTGGAACAAGATTGGCGAGGATGGCACCATTGACGGCTTCTTCTCGGGCCACGAGGCCAAGACCTTTGACCTGAGCGCCGGCGACCACCAGTACGTTGCCTTTGACTCCAACACCCAGGGCGGCATGTGCTGCGCCTCGGGCTCCATTGCCACGACCGAGTACGGCGAGTTCAACTGCCCGTGGCTCGAGTTTGACTTTGCCAACGAGTCCAACGACGCCTGGTCGGGCTTTGACGCCTCCGCTCTGGTCGAGGCCAGCACCAGCGGCCCGTACGCCGCCATGGAGGTCTGCACCGAGGACGGCACCGTCTGCTCGTCCCTAGACGCCTCTGGCAGCGGCTCCAACGCCTACCTGGCCGGTGACGCTAACGAGGATGGCATTGGCGGCAACCTGGCTGCCGGCGACGTCTCCCTCGTTGCTACCTGGAGCTAGACGGATCGCCCAGCGTCTTGGGAATCGCCGTTTTGCGCCGTTTGCTCTTTTTTGGGGTCATCTTCTAAGGTATAGGCTTTGGGGCGCCTTTTTGGTTATTTTATTCTTCTTCGACCGACGATGTATCTATTTGCGGGGGCCGTGGCGCTACCTGGCGTCCTGGCCAAGGCAAAGGGGGACGTCTGATAGGGGCATTATATCCACAGCATCTACCTTGTTTGTAACCAACAATTTTGGTTTTGGCTGGTTTGCTGTTTTCTTTTCTGGTTCACACCAGGTACATACGCACACTATCTCTCTTTTGTATCCGACCTCGTCTTTCATTTTTTGCATATTCTCAAGGCTTACACTCGTTTTTTATCCATACTACCTTGTAAAGCAATTCAGGAGAGAATGATAAAGCTGTATGGCAATACGGAGTGTCGTATGTCGTATGTCTTTGGCCGTGACTGCGCGCGATGCTGCGAACTGGTGCTCGTGTTCACAGCTAAGCCACCCTGTCAATTCCCAGCGCCAACTAAAAATAGCCAGCCTAGGGGAACAGGGGAACCCAGCCTGTTTCATCGTTGGGTCAAGGCAATGGCCGGGCCAGTACTTACGGAGTACGGAGTAGGCCGCCGTAGACAGGGCCGCTCCACGACATTCTCGCCGTCACCCTGCACTGCAGATAGTCGGACCAGAATCTGCCAGAGCCAATACGTGTTCCCATACTGGTAGTGTGCCCTCGTCGCGTACGAGTAGTACGAGTAATACGAGTAGTATGTTACGAGTAATACGAGCACTTCCTCTCTTCCAAGAACGGCAGCGACGGGACCCACCCCTTCCTCATTCAGCCTTCTCTATTTTTTGTATCTCTCTCTGCATTCCAGAGTCCTAATCCCTTTTGCTTGGCCGCGTCCCTCGAGACGGAGCCGCGCTGGCACATGCCAACCGACCTTGGGCCCAAGCCGTAAGTTAGTGAGTAAGCGAGCCGGACGACCGAGGCCTCCGTCACCTCATAGTCCGGCATTTAGGACGCCAAGGTGCGCGGCAATTCAGCCGGGACGAGCCCCCGCCATATTTGTCCTCGATGGGCTCTAATCAAAGAGCATGGCTCGCTAGGAATGCTAAAGTTGCCGAGGAGATGACCCGGCTGCTGAGCGACTTTTGCAGTGCTCCAGACCTTTACGCATTTCGAGGACTATCGCAGCACGTAAGATACACGGACACAAAAAACGTTGAATAGACGGCCACGAGACGGAGGACGTTGAAGAAAACGGAACGGCCTTGGAGACGGCGTACCCATATGGAAACGGTCGTGGCTCACAGACCGTAACTCGGCTTGGTTAAACATAATGACACGACCAGGGACAGCTCCCAACGCGATACCGCCGTCGCTGTCCGCGCTCCTAGAATTAAAGAGCAGGTCCAAGTTGTGTCGTCAATGTCGCCGGGACTTTCCATGCGCGCACGGATGAATGGGATTCTCGATGAATGCCGATCCTGGCCGCAAACGAACCTGCAGACTTACAGAAAGAGGCAGAAATCTACTCACCGTGTGCTAAACGTTCTCATGAATTCGTAACTAAATGCAGTACCAAGTCTTATGAATGCAAACAAGATGTCGGGCCCGTCAGACATGCTTGCCTCTGCATTCCACCGTTTTTCTGCCCATGCTACAGATTTTAGTCGTCAATCTGGTCCAGCGGTTGTTGCATCTTGACATCTCGATACTTCTCAGCTGGCGATGAGCTGAACTTGACGGTGTCGTGCATGAATGTTAGAGCCCGCCGGAGCCGCCGTCGAAAAGGCAGAAATAAAGTGCTGCAGCCGCTACACTTTGCTGCGTCCATGTCGACCCCATGGCCAGCGAGAACTGTGCTTGCGGAGCTCATGTCGGAGCAGGCGGTCGCATGCGAGATGGAGGTCACTTCGGTTGCCAGCGTATTGTCCGATCCTTGTCTGTAAAATGTTGTCAGAGACATATTCACCACGATGGGTGGAAAGGGTGGCCGCACATGGACTCCTGACAATGGGGCTCTTCGGGTGCACGCAGCTGCCAGCCATACATGACCTCCAAGGTAACCGTGTAGACGTCATCCCACGACACATTAATGGCATCGCCTTCGCTTTGACGTGATGCTCGTGTAGGCAATGGTTTCATTGTGAAATCGTGATGTGTTGGTGCTGAGAAGAGACTGAGCGGTCTCTCAGGGACCCTCTTTGGTAGAGCCCAGTTGAATACTCGAGTCGTCCCAAAGGGCCGAGCCGGCTTTTCAACTGCTCCTGTGCCTGACCGTAATTTCTCGTCAGTAGCACAAGACACTTATGTAGCGGTCACCCGCAGCAAACGTTCGGTGTGTTGATCCTTGAGAACGTAACAGAGGCGCGTATTTGGAGATCTCGTCGCACAAGTCCCACTGTTTGCCGCCGCTTTTGTTTGGACTCGGTCTCATCTTGATTTTCTCGCCCGCAAAGGATGCATTTGTACGACGCTTCTGTCATTTGTTCATTCACAGATGCTTGTACTTTCCCGGGACCTCCAACTTGTGGCGCTGCTTATTTTCCAACAAACAGAGATCGTGTTTCATAGAGGCAGATGCGCCCCTTGCCAATCTTTATTCCATGCAAGCTGCTTGCGGAAATCTATTTATATGCCGTTGGGCACGCAAACGGCGAGTGACCACGATTTGAGAACCAAACAACAGTAAAACACGGCAACGTTGACGTGGCACTAAAATCATACACAGAGTACGGAATGGTTGTAATAGCTTTCACGCTGTGACATGGCGGCGAGAATATTAGTAATCAGTACTCTGCCCACTTTAATTTGGTATCGGCAGCCCACTTCTTATCGTGAAAAAAAATATTGGGCATCAAGATGGCGGGGGCAAATGTCGGATTTTCTCCTACAAACGTCCCGCAATCATGGCGACCTCACCAGCAGATGCGACGGCAAGCGTGCCAGCAGCGACACAAATAGAACAGCCGACCACGGTTGGCCAATCCGATGTAGCGACAGACGTCCCTGCTCCGACAAAAGAGGCAGATCTGCCGCAGAAGCCAATCCACTTTCTGGTCGTCGACACCGGCCCAATCATCCAGAATGACCCGACCGTGAGCACGCTCCTGGCGCAAGCGGAGGAGCTGTACACCATTCCGTCTGTGATTGAGGAAATTCGGGACGAGGCGACGCGGATGCGCGTCGAGACGACGCTGCTGCCGTTTCTGAAGCTGCGCAATCCCAAGCCAGAGAGCATCAAGTTTGTCAGCGACTTTGCGCGGAGGACGGGCGACTTGGAGGTTCTCAGCCGGCCCGATCTCCACCTGCTCGCGCTTACCTATGAGCTGGAATTGGAGCGCAATGGCGGCGACTGGCGCCTGCGCAAAACGCCTGCGCAAAAGGGCGTCAATGGCAAGTCGCCTTGCGCGATAGCGGCAGAGGCGGAGGCTGCGGCGGCAGCAGAGAAGGCAGCGGAGGAAGGCGGGAATCAGGAGGAGACTGCTGGTACACCGGCGAAGACAGAAGGATCTGCAGAGGGTCCTGTTGAGGCGGGCGTGGGGGCCACGACGGAGACTCAGCAAGAGCCGGTTGTCACGGCAGAAGCCGAACAGACGGCTACGCTGGAGGGCAAGATTAGCGATCTGTCTCTAGAGGATGCCGCCAAAGCGGAGGTGTTGCAGACCGAGGCTGGTGTTGAGGAGGACGCAAACGAGGTCGACGAGGTCGACGAGGTCGACGAGGCCGACGAGGCCGACGAGATCGACGAGGTCGAAGAGGCGGAAGAGGACGAGGACGAGGATGAGGAGGAAGAGGACGACGGCGGCGGCGCGTGGATCACGCCGTCGAACCTCAAGAAGCACCAGGCCAAGGAGCGGGGCGGCGGGGCACCGGAGCAGCCGATCCAGCGGCGGCTGCAGGCGGCGCTGCTGACGTCTGATTTTGCGATGCAGAACGTGGCGCTGCGGATCAACCTGAACCTGCTGAGCCCGGCGCTGGCGCGGATCACGCGGGTCAAGACGTGGGTGCTGCGGTGCCACGGGTGCTTTGCGGTGACGCGGCAGATCACCAAGCAGTTCTGCCCGTCGTGCGGCCAGGCGACGCTGACGCGCACGAGCTGCTCGACGGACCAGGGCGGCAACTTCCGGCTGCACCTGAAGCGCAACTTCCAGTTCAACAAGCGCGGCAACGTCTACAGCGTGCCCAAGCCGGTGCACGGCAGCGCCAGCGGCAAGCTGACGGACCGCAGCGGCGGCGGCCACCAGGGCTGGGGCCGCGAGCTGATCCTGTCCGAGGACCAGCCCGAGTACACCAAAAAGAACGAGGAGCAACGCCGCGTCCGCGTGCGCGACATGATGGACGAGGACTATCTGCCGGGCCTGCTGACGGGCGTGCGCAGCAACGCCGGCGCACGCGTGCGCGTTGGCGCCGGACGCAACGTCAACGCCAAGAAGCGGCGGTAGATGGAGGGCAGAAAAGATCAAGGGGAAAGGGGGAAAAATAAAAAAAGGGAAAGAGGCAAAGAAAGAAACGTGCTCAATAGGCGTTCAGGACAGACCGGTTCAGTCACTTTTTTTTTTTTATATTTTTTGCAAATTTGCCGAGAAAATAGACGGAATGACAAGAGATGCCTTGGCCCTGTGTCCATCTGCCTGTGCGAGGACCCAACGCCTTTTGCAAATGAGGAAAACCCTGAGCAAAAAAAAAACCCAAAAGAAAAACTCCGTATCCTCGCCCTCCATCCGCTCAGACGTCGCGTCTGGATCTTTTCCGACCCGCGGTGGGCCGAGCTTTCACACGACTCTCCTTCTTCTCTGGGTGGTGTATTTGTGGCACGGCCAATTGCGGCACGGCCAGTAGCTTCAGACGCAGCATGACCTGTCAATCTCCAGTCAGTCCGAGTCCACCTCGTCACTCTGCTGTTCCCTCTCCACAACTCACCTATTGCTGCTTCTCAAACTTGAGCAGACCGAAGCGGCGCTTCAGCGTCACCCGCTGGCGCGACCACTTGTCATCGGGGGAGAAACGGGCCGGGTGGGCCGACTTGGTGACCTTGCCGTCGGCGTTGATCTTCTTCAGCGTGTAGGTGCGCTTGCCCGAGGCGTCGACGGTGCACATGAGATGCATCTTGGCGGATTGTGCGGTGTAGGGTTCTGGAAGCTTGAAAATTCGGCTGGGTGCGCAGGGGTGGCGTGCGGTCGTGACGAATAAAGTGTCGTTTGCGGTGGTGATGCTTTGAAGTCGATGGGATTTTTTTTCTGCCCTTTTTGCAAATAAATTTGAGAAAAGTGGACCGTCATTACGAAGCCCAATCAGCGCAGGCAGAAAGTCTTATCAGCTTATCATGGACCCACTTAAACGATATCGAGTCGAGCGGCTCCACTAAAATCACCAGCATGAATCGAGTCCGCTGACTAAGTTCGAGGCACTGATTCGCACTCCATCGCTTGTCAATGTCCACTGCTCGGTATGGTGTTTGATTTTTTTGCATTGGTTCCGATATCTGAGGCTTTCAAGAACGGATGCCATGTCTTTCAGGTGCCTGTTAGTGCGTATCGTTCCCTTTTCCCCTTTTGCCCCTGAATCGCATTGTCTTCATGCTTACAATGGGACGGGAGGCCATTGAATTCAAAGACTCAGAGGACAACGAGCACAAAGCACTGTAAACGACCGGCACGGGCTGAACACATCCGTTGATGTCGAACAGAAGACAGTAGAGCATTGTATTCACTGAGAGTCGCCTTACACACGTCAGCTGTCCTCGTCTCATGGTTGTCTGCCATGAGAGCTACAAGAAGCATCTCTGTCCATCCTTTCAAAGGCTGAAAGAAGCCATTCATGAACATGAACTCTGCTCAGCTGTCTACCGCTGTTCACCAGCTTCGATTTCAAGCATAAATAGGAGCAAGATGGCCGGCCAGAAGCATTTGGTTTTTTCTTTTCTTCAGCGCATTTTTCAACAACATCCGCTCAACTTTCAGATACGACACCTCACTGCCTCAACCATCAACCGACCATCAATCGATTCCGTCCACCGTTGCCCATCATGTGTATCGGGTACCGAATCATTGAGTACGAGTGCTTATGCGCGTACAACTGGCTGACGAAGCAGTGCGAGGAGCACTCCGAGCATGTGGCTGACACCTTTGAGCTGCAGAACAGGGCCAACGTGCCCTGCTCTGCAGTGAAGAGGGGAAAGTACTGCCCGGGGCTGAGCCAGGAGGAGGCCGTCGGCACGCTGACGCTGCGTCTCTACTGCCCCAAGTGCGTCGTCCAGATGCACACCGAACTCAGGAACCTTGTCTACCACGACAACTCCAAGTCGCGCAGGACCATTGCCACGTTCAACGACAATGCTCATGAGCTTTTGGAGTACGCGCTCGACAAGATCCTGTTGAACCAAGTCACGCTGGAGCCTATTGCGGACGCCAGACACATCGAGTACAAGTTCAGGGAGCTCTTTTCCACGCTCAAGTACTGGGCCGACATGCCTCGCCCAGCTACTCGTGCGTACAAGGACAAGGTCCGGCGCTGGGCTCGCGATCCGGTCGACCATAGGCTCAGCCGTGACATGGGGTCGGGAGAGGGTAGCAGCCGTTCGCGCTCGTAAGCGCCCGGAGGAGACCGAGGAGAGACCAAGAGCCCGCAAGTGGATGACAGACACCGATATTGTGCGAAAGGGTAAAATGGCATGTGGGCGAAACATCAACAGGGAGACGCGTGGAGCCATGAGTTGCCATCCTTGAGCCTTTGGTGTCTCGTCTTCACGACCGGGCTGACAAGACTTTTCTTTTCCATCAGTTTCTTGCACGGAGCAGCTAACCGAGAACCGCAGACGACCAACTTTGTGTTTTATTTGATATCCGGATATTGTAGCCTGGTGCGCCAAGTAGCTCCCACGCCCGCATGGTGAAGCACTCAGCAGCACAGAGCACATCCACAGCAGAAAAAAAAACCACACTTCATCTCCACTGCAAGGTATTTATATGTGCAAACCCGTGAATCCGTTCGAAGCTGAGTAATCAACATACTTCACTAAACCGTGTGAATTGAGTGTAGCAGGGTCAGCACGGCGGATGCTTTCGCTGAATGGCTATCAAATCGCTCGTCTTGGCGAGGTTCTTAATCCCGCGGCCGTTGAGCGGGAGGTCGGCCAGGCGGTCGACATTGGACGTAGACAAGGAATGGACAGCTCTGCGGTTGAGTGTGGATTGGATTGCCGCCTGGAGACTGGAGCAGGCCCGATGTACAGTACACATAAACAGGCGCACGGTACCAAGAGGCGCCGCCTAGTTGCCTACAAGCATACGAATAGCACGAGTCATGAAATTCTTGAACAGCACGAGTCCATATCTGCCTACCCAAAGGGCCTGTGCCGTAGTACGTGACAAAAAAGGAAAGACCTCGTCAGTCGTCAGCAGTGGAGAGCACCACCGAGCATGTGGAAAACAACCAGCAAACTTTTTTCATAGCCGTGCAAAAGAAGGCCAGCTCCGGACCAATCTACGCACTCCCTCCGTAGTGCGAGACGATGCGGGCGACCTGCTTGGCCAGCTCGTCGGCCTCGACGCGGGTGGCGGCCTCGGCATAGACGCGGCAGGCGTTTTCGGTGCCAGAGGCGCGGGCAAAGGCACGGGCGCTGGTGTATTTGCGGACGCACTGGTCGATCTCGTCCTGGGCGCCGGCGGGGTGGCTGAGGCGGCGCTCGGCGTCGGTGGTCTGGAAGACGTCCTTGTCGTGGACCTCGACGCGGACGAGGCGGTTGGGCAGGTCGGCGTAGGTCTGGGCCCAGTCGCGGAGGGTCCAGACCTTGTGGGCGAGGATGGTCTCGACGAGGAGCATGTCGGAGAGGGCGTCGCCGACGGTCTGGTTGATGAGGTCGGCGACGGCGGCGAGGGTGTCGAGGGCCTCCTTCTGGGCGGGCGAGCGGGGCTGGGTGGTGGCAAAGGCCTGGACGGCGTCGGCGGAGAAGAGGACGGTGCCGTGGCCGTTGGCCTCAAAGTAGACGCCGACGTCAAAGCGCTGGGCGGCATGGTGGAGGTGCTTGACGCCGGTGGGTGTGCAGACGACGGGCAGGCCGAGGTGCTGGGTGATGTAGGCGGTGGAGGCGCCGTTGGCGTAGGCGGTCTGGACGACGCCGATGCGGAGCTCGTCGGCGAGGCCGGCGGCGCGCACGAGGTCGGCGATAAAGGAGGCGGCCAGCGACGAGATGCGGTCGCCGTCGAGCATGACGAAGCCGCCGGAGGCGGGGTCGACCCAGTAGTACATGAGGCGGTCGGCGTCGCCGTCGAGCGAGCAGCTGCGCACGCCGGGCAGCGGCTTGGGGCTGGGCGGCGCGCGCTGCTTGGTCTTGACAAAGTCGGCGCCGCAGTCGAGGTTGAGGATCTCGGGCCGCAGCACGTCGGCGTTGACGACGCGGATGTCGAGGCCCTCGAGGCCCCCGTGGCCCCCGTGGCCCCCGTGGCCCCCGTGGCCCTCGGGCGTGCCGACGGCGGCCGTGCGAATGTGCTGCAGCAGCTCCTGCAGCTTGGGCCCGCCCACGCCGTTGGCGCAGTCCACCACGAGCGGGCCGGGCACCTTGCGGCCGCGCAGAGCGCCCACCAGCGCCCGGCTCAGCTTGTCGTAGTAGCCCTCCTCGCTGACCCGGCCATAGGCCTGCGGCGTGCCGGCCGTGTTGGTGCAGCGCACCAGGTAGTGCAGCTGCGGCGTCGTCAGGATGCGGTAGTCGACCGCCGCCGTGTCCGTCGCCGCCAGCGCGTCTGCCACCGCCAGCGCCAGCGTGTGGCCCGACGGCCGCGTGTCGCGGCCGTAAATCACGCGGCCGCTCGCCGCCAGGTCCACCTTGAGCGTCGTCGCCAGCCGGTGGTACGTCTCCAGCAGCGCCACGTCCGACGGCGCGTTGACCAGCTTCGTCGCGTACCCCTCCCACTCCGCCTCCAGCATCTCGCCCATCGGGTCCACAATCTTGACCCCGTTGTCGGCCGGCGGGTTGTGCGAGGCCGTGATCATCACCCCGATCGCCTGCCCGCCCAGCTTCCGGCTGCGCAGCCCCGCCAGCAGGCCCACGCGGAACGTCACCCCGTCCAGCAGGTCCGCGTGCATCCGGAAGCCCGCCGTGCCATACTTGAACACATGGTTGGCCACAATCCGGTGCTTCTGCGACGCCGCCAAAATCTTGGAGTCGCCTGCTGATGCCATTGTTTCTCGTCTGCGTGTTGGGGCGCCCAAACTGTCTTTTTTTTGGTTTCCTGTGTCGTCGGTTCCCGTCTGCCAGTCGGTCTGTTGGCGGAAGACGTCTCGGCGATGAGGGGATGGTGAGCTGAGAGGTCCTCAGCTCCTTTGAAACGAGATCCTGCACACAGCCACAGGGCTTAGTAGCTCCACTTTCCAGCCGAGAGCCAATCGTTGGCGACCGTGCAGAGATGCACCATTTATTCTACAATCGCACCATTTACCAGCTAATATAGCACAACAAAGACTCAGCGGCAGCAGTCACAAGGCCTTTAGAGAGGGCAGTTTCAAAGTAGGGGGTGCGCCTCTAGTCTCCAATCTTCTCGCCCGGCCGTTTGTTGGCAGCAGGCCCCGCAGTGCGAACTGCAAAACCGCCTTGCTCATTTCGGGGAAAGGCGGGGCAGTAAAGCTGGATATCCTCGCAGGCTGTTAGCCGTCAGCAACGTGGCCCTAACGGGGCTGTTAGCGACGCACCAACTTACAATGAGTCCTGCATCCTCCCTGCATCCTCCTGCATCCTCCCTGCCGTACTTTGATAACATAGAAGTGAGGACCTACCAATGTGAAACTTGGGTTCATAGCACGAGTACGAGGACATACGTCTATCCTATTCTGTTCCCTCTACTTGCGCTGCCGCCACTGCCACTTTACCGCTGCTACTGCGTAAACCTTTTCTTTCGATTACACCGTCCTTGCACCCAGAATTTCTACAAAACAAGCTTTTACCATGACATCCTAAACTTCTATTGAAACTAGTGTGAATTACTTGGCAATAATGCCGATAACCCAGAACACACCAAACGTGGTATCGACTCTCTAGGCATGTGTCTATCGTCCAGCCCTAGCCAATCGCGTGCTGCACCTGCGGATAGACCTGGACCATGCGCCCGTACAGCTCGGGGTGCCGCTGGACCAGCACCTGTGGGTCCCAGGCCATGGCGACGAAGAGGGTGTCGATGCCGCTGCTGAGGGGCACGGTGAAGACGTTGCAAATCTGCAGACCGATGAGAAAGGCAAAGGCGACGAGCACGGGAGTGTAGGCGCCATCTTGGTTGTAGGCCGGGTCGGTGATGCGCAGAAACACATAGGCGGACAAGGCGGTGGCGTAGGCGACAAAGAGGGCACCCATGCTGAAGACGGGGCCGACGAGACACTGCGAGACGAGTGCATCGATGCCGCGGTTTTTGATCATGCTAAAAAGTCAGACGAGAGGGACAGACAGGAAAAGAGCAACGACGGAGAACGTACGTCCACGTGTTCTTGGCGGCCTGGAAATAAGACGACCCGTAGAGGGCAATATGACAAAAGGCGTAGCGATTGACAAACTGGACGGCCCAGTCGAGCATGGAGATGAAGCAGCCGAGGAGACAGAAAAAGATGGAGGCGACCATGCTGCCGTCGGAGGCG
Source organism: Leptographium galeiforme (assembly GCA_004028395.1). Classification (NCBI taxonomy): domain Eukaryota; kingdom Fungi; phylum Ascomycota; class Sordariomycetes; order Ophiostomatales; family Ophiostomataceae; genus Leptographium; species Leptographium galeiforme. The sequence goes on from RQWE01000102.1 coordinate 13,357, forward strand.
GCCTGCTGCTGGGCAATGGAGCAGAGATGGCGCAAAAAGTTGATAATGGCGACGACGAGGCTGCCCAGGCTGATGCTGCCAAAGCTGTAGGTGGTGGCGCGGCGGAAGGCAGAGCGGGTGGTGGCGCGGGGGTAGGCCAGCGAGTTGTCGCCGGCAAAGTACCAGGAGCCGTAGACGCCGGCAATGGTGGCGTGTATCGTGTTCTTGAGCCACTCGGTGATCCAGTAGCCGGCAAAGGTGATGAAGACGAGCAGGCCGACGACTTTGGCGGTGGCGGTCGGCCCGTACTGCGCGTAGACGGCGACCATGGTGACGGAGTACCAGGCGGCAAAAGCCGCGGCAGCGAGGCCGCCGATCAGGCTGGCGGCGTAGACGTGGCCGTAGCGGCGGGAGACGTCAATGGAGGTCTGCAGCATCAGGACGGACCAGGGGATGCGGGGAATCCACGAGATGAAGCAGATGATATTGATGACGACAAAGATGAGGAAGACGATGCCGCCGGACCAGTAATGGCGGTAGAGCATGTAGACGGCGGTGGCGAGACCGAGGGCGATGTTGGCGATGCCGGTGATCCAGATGAGGGCCTTTGTCAGGACGCGGGCAGCGCACATGTACAGAATGCTGAGGACAACGGCGACGGCGAGGCAGACGAGCAGGCAGATGAAGGAGTTGGCACTGAGGCCAAAGGTGGTGTTGTCGTTGCTGTAGATGCCATTACCGTGCGAAGAGGTGGCTGGGGCGTTAGAAGGGCGAACAAGAGAGGAGGAGGAGGGGGAAAGAAAGCGAAGAAAAAGAGACTCGGGACGAGAAAAGAATAAAACTCACCATAGCCGCGGATGGAGAGGGCAGAGACCACGGCGAAACCAGCAACGCAGGCCAGGAACTGGGGAGGGAGGTCAGCGCGGTCCCGAGCCTTGCACCGGCATACGAGTCCGGGAGAAGCTCACCAAAAGGCCAGCCCAAATATCGTGATACTTGGGGCCCTCGAGGACAAAGACCTGGTCAAAGTCCATCTTTTCGTCGCCATGTCCGTTTGGAGGGACGTAGGGATGAGGCGGCTGCGCATTCGAGGACTTGTTTTGTGGTGGTTGCTGCCCGGCCTCAGCCTGGGCCGAGCTTTGGTAGTAGCCGTCGGCCGCGCCGTGATGAGGGCCGCCGTTGGACATGCTGGCAGATATTTTCGAAAGCAGATATTTTCGGAGCAGATGGAGACTGTAGAATGGTGTTGCAGAAGCAAAAAAGGGCAGAAGCAGAATCGGCAAGCATGCGGTCCTTGGTAATAGCGGTGGTGGGGACAAAATATTAAGCGTAAACATTGGGGAAGGCACTACCGGCGCGATGACTTCATTGTCTCCATGCAACTAGCTGCAACGGGCATAGATCAGCCTGCAGACTGAGACGGTTGTGGCGCCGTGCCTCTGTAAGTTGTAATATGTTCTATGCGTGTATGATGCTGCTACTCGTACATGGTATGACGCCAATGGCCGTCGGCAAGGCGCTAAATCGACAAAACCCCCAAACTCCAAAAGTGCCAAAGATCTAAAGATTTAGATCCAAAGATCAAGATCCCAAGATCCCAATATCCCAATATCCCAATATCCCAAATCCCAAAATCCCAAGATCACAAGATCCCAAGATCCCAAGACCCCAAATTCCCAAGATCCCAAGATCCCAAGATCAACATTATTCATAATCGCATGCCTTACGCCGCCGCCAGTATGGCCTGGGCCGGCTGTGGTTCTGGCGCGTCGACGGCCTTTTCGGCCACGGCCTCCTCGGCGTGGAGCAGCGTGTGGCTGTCAAACGGCGCCTCGGCGCCCAGGCCCATCACGTCGCTCCACGCCCAGGCCTCAATGGCGCCGTCGCGCTGCAGGAAAATGGCCGGGTCGTCGTCGAGGCTGCCGTCGGCCAGCTTGTCGCCGGCGGCGCCCTCGACCAGGTCGGCGGCGGCCGTGCGGGCCACGGGCCGGCCGTTGACGCGCAGCAGCTGCAGCACGGCGCGCAGATTCAGACGCAGCGCGCGCTCGGGCGCGGCCGAGCCAAAGATCTTGCCGGTCAGGCGCGGGAACAGCAGCCCAAAGTCGCTCTGGTTGAGGTGCGCGCTCTGCCGGACGTAAAAGCAGTGGGGCTCCGTCAGCCGCACGCCGCCCGGCCGCGCAAACGCCGCCGCCGACACCTCGGGCGCCGTCGGGTCCGGCGACAGCACGCGCGCCGTGGCGTGGCGGTGCGCCGTCCAGTCGTAAAACGTCTGGCTGCCCACCGCCAGCACCGCCGTGCCGCCGCGCGCGCTGGCCACGTCCGCGTACACCGGCAGCGGCCGCGCCAGCAGCGGCCGCTGGGCGGGCGACAGCAGCGGGAAGCACCACATGTCCAGCAGCACCACGGCGCTGCGCTCGCTGATCTGGGCGCGCAGCCGCGCGGCTGCTGTTTTCGAGGGCCGAAACAGCCGAAACAGGGGCGTCGCCGTCTTCTCGGCCACCTCAACCTCCTGGTCGTCGGCGTAAAACGTCGTCTTGAGCAGCTGCACCATGGTCGCCGCCCCAAAGCTGTGGCCCGCCCACACAATGTCGCCGCGTCCCAGCACCGCCAGCCGGCCGCCCAGCTGGGCCGTCGCCGACGCCGGCGTGCTCGTATCGAGGTTGGTCAGGCCGTCGTTCTGGTCAGCAGTGGCCTCTTTGCCGAGCCGCACCAGCGCCTCGTGCACCAGCCCCAGCTCCCACAGCCGCACCCGCAGCTGCGCGTCTCGCGCCGCCCACGTCTCGGCCGTCTCCGTGTGCGCGATCCGCCGGTACGGCACCTCGCGCCGCGCGCTGCTGCGCCGGAAGAAGCGCGTCTGCACGGCCTCTGGGTCGCGCACAAACGTCACGACCGCGCTGCCGTCGCGGTGCTCCGGACAGACCACGACGACGCCGTGCGAGGCCAGCGAGCCCGCCAGGTGCGAGTAGGCATTGCGGCTGCCGCCGAGGCCGTGCGAGAAGACCATGGTCGGCCACCGGCCGTCGGCCGTCGGCGCCACGCCCAGCGCCGCGTTCTTGAGCGCCGGGATGCTCGTGTAGTAGAGGTGGCGCGGCAGAAACGACACCAGATCGGCCAGGATCGGGCCTAGCCCCAGGAACTGCGTGTACGCCGACACGTGGCTGCGCTGTGGCGCAGGCAGCCAGTTGATGCGCACGCCCGTCGCGTCTGCGGCCGCCGGGTAGTACACGCGGAACAGCACCGTCTGGATGTCGGCGGCCTCGTCCGGCGCCGCACTGGGGGCGTCCAACTCGGCCACCGGAATCTCCACGTCAATGGTGCCGACGGGATACGGGCCCGTGTACTCGGGAAAGGCTGGCACCGGGTTCAGCCGCGCGAGATACGACGCCATGGGAGATGGAGGAGATGGAGACACGGCAGAAGCAGTCTCAATGGGTGTTGTCGTTGTCGAGTGGTCGTTGCTATTTGTAGTATTGTCGTCGTTTTCACATTCGCCAAATTGCCGCGAGCAGGAAACATGAATTTGTTGAGAAAGATCACCAGACTTGAAAATGAAATGCAGACGAGAACGTCTGTCGCAAAACCGTCACCAGCTCTAGCCCCTATTTCCGGCGTCTCCCATTGGGTCAGCTCGCCTGGGCGCCCTGAAAGCTAGACCGATCGCCCCTGTGGCTCGGGCTTTACGTACCCGGTCCGCCCGCTCCCTCCAGTGAGAGGGCGTGCTGGCCAGCAAGCGGCCCCACATCGCCCGAGCTGTTGGTTAGATTCTGCAAAAGGTCGTGTGCCCATTTTCTAAGCCTTTGCAAAAACGTCGTCGGTGGACAGAAGTGGCTAGTGCCGGAAGGCGAACGCAGAGAGAAAAAAAAAAAAAAATCGAACGGCCCTCTCGCGAGATGTGATGTGCGGTGAGGGCCGACAAAATCGACGTCATGGCCGGCGGCCACGCGGTTCGGCGCCGGCAGCGAAGATGGCACACGTCTTGAACGGGCACTTTTCACTGCAAGGCTTGTTATCTTATCTCACGCACGGACCATGACATCACGTGATATACATATGTGTGCGACTGCACCAATTGGAGCCTGAAGAACTAGGCAGCAATACGCGGCCGAAGGTCCCCAAAGAGATTCAGAACTTGGGAAAAATACAGTTTACCCGCCCCTCGTCGACCACGCCGAATCCAACAACGCTCTCGCCACAGGCGCCACAAAGCGGTAGCTACTCGAGATCTATCAACGTTTCTGTCGTCAACTAGCCGGCCTTCCCTCCGTCCCGGCACGTCTCGTTGGGTTGTTTTGAGCCCATATCAAAAAGCTTTTGAGCTCCACAACCGCAACCCGCAATCCGCAACACACGCCGTCCCGACCGCCATCATGACGTCTACCATTGGCATTCCGATCAAGCTGTTGAACGAGGCACAGGTGCGCTGCTGTCTGGTCCGAGGCTGCTTCCTGACGGCATACTTACCGCGAACAGGGCCACATTGTCACGCTCGAGATCACGTCTGGACAGACATACCGCGGACGTCTGCTTGAGGGTAGGTCTTGCATGCTCGGGCGTCCTGTCGCCATGCTGACCGTGCCTAGCCGAGGACAACATGAACGTGCAACTCAAGGATATCACGGTGACGGCGCGAGACGGCCGCGTCAGCCATCTCGAGCAGGTGTACATCCGCGGCAGCCACGTCCGCTTTTTTATCGTCCCCGACATGCTACGAAACGCGCCCATGTTCCGGAGCCGAAACGTGCGCGGCCGCGGTGTCGGTCTGGCGCGTGGCCGGGCCACGGTGAGCCGGGCACGGGCGGGTGGTCGTGGCCGGTGAGGAGGGCAATCGTGTTTGCCGCTGGGGGGGCACACCGAGTGTTGGACAGGATGGCACGGGCGTTGCTGGCCAGCCAGAGGCAGAGTGGGAGGCGACGACCTGGCCGGGATTCGCCATGGGCACGGCTGAAGCAGATGCCTGGGCGATCTCGACACGGAACGTGGTCACTGTCCGGGTACTGTTGCGGCAAGTCGAGGTGCCCGTATAGAGCAGCGGGACAATCCAAAAGGGCAAAGACTGGAGGCAGGCTAGATACCCAGGACAAAAAAAAAATCACATGAAACGAAACCAGCCGCTGTCACGATACAGTTTTTTTTTTTGGTCCATGACATACATCGTACTCGTACAAAATGGCCGCAGGCGCTATGGCAGGGCGGCGAGGGCGGCCTCGGCGTCGCGGACGAGGGCGCGGGCCCGGCGGAGGTCCTGCTGGACGCGGACACGGTCGACGTCGCCGGTGGCGGCGGCGCGGGTGCGGTGGAGGGTTTGGGCGGCGGCGGTCTCGGCGGCGCGGACGGCCTTGCGGCCCTCCTCGCGGACCTCGGCCTCCCAGTAGGCGCGGGCGGATTCCCAGCGGCGCTGCATGCGGCCGAGGGTCCAGACGAGGCCGAGGGCGACGACGGCGCCGGCCTCGTAGGCGCCGAGCGAGGCGACGTAGGAGAGGCCGGCGAGGGCGCCGACGAGGCCGCTGGTGGAGGCGGTCTGCAGGACGAGGCGCTGGGCGAGGGCCTGCAGGGCGGGCACGGTGGTGTCGAGGAGATAGGCGCGGGTAAAGGTGATGTGGGCGGGCCAGGGGGTGGTGGTGATTTGGTTTTTGAGGGTTTCCGTCGTTTCCCCTTCTTCCGTCTTTTCCGTCTTTTCCGTCTCCACCATGACCGGCGCCGCATACGCCACGGTGCTGCGGTCGACCCCCCGCTCGGCGGCGGCCTCCTCGATGCGCCCCGCCAGATAGACCATGTCCTGCTCGGCGTGGGGCAGGAAGCGCTGCGTCACCAGGCCGGCGGCCAGCATGCCGACGTCGTCGACACGCCAAAACAGCTTCCACCAGCCGAGCTGGCGCCAGCGGCGGCCGGCAAAGGCGCGGTCCAGCTGCGTCTGCAGCTCGCCGTGGGCGCGGGCGGCCCAGCCGGCGAGGGCGCGGTCGAGGGCGGCAAAGGGCGCGGCGGTCTTGGATTGAGAGTCTTGCTGCTGGGCCTCGACGGCGGCAATGCGGGCGCGCGTGTGCCGCAGCACCGACGCCACCAGGGCGCGCAGCGGCGGCTTGGCGTGGCCGTCGGGCCGTGGCGCGGCGCCGGCCCGCAGCCACTGGGCCACGGCGGCGACGCCGCTCTGGCGCCAGAGCGTCTCGTAGGCGGGCGCGTGGGCGACGCTCTGGCGGAAGAGCGCGACGGCCTCGGCCGCGACGGCGGCGTCGTAGGCGATCCAGGCGCAGCCGGCGGCGTCGTCGGCATCGCGGCTGCGCAGCTGGACGGCGCCGAGCAGCGTGTTTTGTTCGTTTTGTTCGTCTTTGTCGTCTTTTCCGTTTCGCAAGTCGCCCAGAAACAGGCCCCCCATTGCGGCGACGCCCCGCAGACCCTCCGTCACGACCAGCGTCTGGTGCACCGGCGTGGCCACAACCGGGCCGCCACCACCGGCCACGGGCACCATGGGCACCAGGGCGGCCTCGGCCACGGTGTCGGCCTCGGCCTCGAAGCCGGCCGCGGCCTTGGGCGGCACGATGCCGTCGCTCTCCATGAGCAAGAACTCGAGGCCGCTGCCGCCCAGCACGGCCGAGGGCACCTCGAGCTCGGCAGCGTCGCCCTCCCGGGCCAGGACGCTGCCTTTTGGGTTCGACGTCGTCGTCGTCGTCGTCGTCGTCACCCGCACAATCAGCGGCTGTCGCGCGTCGTGGGCCGCCAGCCGCCCCTCCCACGGCTGCTCGTCCTGCAGCGGGTCGGCCAGGACCAGCCGCAGCAGCGCCGCGGCCGTGTCGCCGCCGCCGCGGCCGTGTCCGCCGCCTACACCCAGCACGGCAATCCGCACCGTCTCGTGGCCGGGCGTCTGCTGCAGGCCGCGCAGGGCCAGCTGCAGCCGCGGCAGGTTGGTGAGCATGCCGGCGTGCTGCTGCAGCGCCGTCAAGGCGGCGGCCAGGCGGGCGCGGGCTGGTGGTGCTGCCGCCACAGCCGAGGTCGTCTTGGTCGTCTTGGTCGTCGAGGTCTTTTTCAAGGCGGCCGAGGCCGAGGCCGTCGAGACGACACGCCCAGTTCGCGCCAGGCCTGCCGGAACGGCGCAGAACATGCAGGCCGGCGGCCGTAACCGCAGACGTGGAGGCATCGTTCGATCCGGGGGGGGGCGTTGCGCGCAACAATGGGCAAAATAAGCAAAGCGAATTGCAAGCTGTGGATTTTCCGCTCTTACGCTTTTACGCTTTTACGCTTTTACGCGCAGTAAGAAGGAGCCGTAGCGTCCCGGCCCGCCTCACTCAGCGCGGTCACGCAGCCCAACCCGCAACAGACGGTCCTCCAGCTTCCCAGCGTGCATTTCGAGATACAGAACACGACAAGAACAGCCTTTCCGTCTTTTCGTTTCATTTCGCCAGCTTCTCCGTGCCCATCCGTATTGCTCCGTACTCTTGTCGTACTGTCGTCTCCAACACGTGACCCCATGTGGCTGGAGCTCCCCACCAGCCACGAATGCCAAACGAGGCAGTCGCGAAACACGGTTCCGCCCTTCCTTTGCCTTTGTGCTTTCTTGTCCCAGAGCAACACTGCTTTTCGCCATGGACGACCTCTCGGGCCTCGACTGGGCGGCTGCCGGCGCCGCCTCCCACCCGCCGGCCTCCAAGCCGACAATGGCGGCCCAGGCGGCTGCCGGCGCCTTTGCCTACCCGGCTCTGCGCGCCACGGCGACGCCACTGACTTCTGGCCGCAACACGCCGCTTTCGTCGCAGGGCTCTGGCGCCACGACGTCGAGGCCTTCTGGCACGACTGCCCCTGGCACGGCCAAGCCGGCCGCCCACGACAGCTTCAGCGGCCTCATCAGCTTCGGCTCCGGCAAGAACACCGCCCAGCTCAGCCTGCGCGAGCGCCAGGAACGTCTCGAGGCCGAGCGTCGCCGCCAGCACGAGGCCACCTACGGCCAGGGCGGCCAGTTCCTCGACGCCCTCGCACGCGGATCGGCTGGCACATCCCGCACGACCTCGCCGGCCGTGGCCGCCGTTCCTTCCCCGCCCGTCCCCGCACCGGCCGCCGCCGACGATGACGACCTCTTTGCCGCCTTCCACGCCAACACCCAGGTCGACAGCTCAACCTACTTCCCCCCCCATGCCAGCTCGGGCAAGTCCACGCCGGCCCCTGCCACGGCGGTGCCGACGCCGCCGGGCCTCGACCTCAGCAGCCCGGCCGCGTGGAACACGACCGGAGGCCAAGACGTCCTCGCTCGCCCCGACGACGACGACGATCCGTTCGGCCTGAACCAACTGGCCGCGCGCGGTGCCAGCGCCGCCGCTCCTCCTCCGCCCCCGGCGACGGCCGCCGACGACGACGACGATTTCCTCGGCGACCTGGGCCGGCCTGTCGAGGAGGTCCGGCGCAAGGCCGAGGCCCAGAAGCAGGCCAAGCCCCGACCGCGTCCACGACCCGCGCCCGTCGAGGCGGCGTCTGATGCCGCCGACGTCTCGGATGCGGCTGCCACCACAACGGGCGACGAAGCCTTGGACGCCGCCATTGCTCAGCTCGTCGACTACGGCTTCACCGCCGAGAATGCCCGTCGGGGACTGGCCGGCAGCGGCGCCGGCCTCAATGTCCAGGCTGCCGTCAACTGGCTGCTGGACGACGCACACCGACAGGCCAAGGAGCAGGCCAAGGCAAAGCAGACGCACAGCGGGGGCGGTGCCAGTGGGAACGGGAACGGCAGCAGTGGCCCCGCCTGGATGCGAGACGGTGCCGACACGGCCTACCACACCTCCCAAGCCTCCCACGCGACGGTCCTGGGCGACGGCGACCTCGCCAAGACGGCCGCCGCCATGGGCAGCAGCTTTCTCAAGACGGCCAACTCGCTGTGGAAGACGGGCCAGAAACGCGTGCAGCAGGCCGTCCAGGAACTGCAACAGGAGGCCGACCCGAACCAGCCGCGATGGATGCGCGAGGCCGCGCTCGGCGACCCCGACGAGGGTCCGGCTGTGGATCCCAGCCGCGCCCAGAGGCCAGCGCCCACAGCTAGCGCTTCTTCCGCAGCCGCCACCGACGAGGCCGCCATGCTCGAAGCCGGCGGCCGTCCGGAACGGAGACCGCACAGCCGCCCGGCAGGAAAAACGTTCCGCCAGGACAGTCCGGCCGCCGCCCTGCCGAGACGGCCGCCGCCAGACGTGGCGCGCACCCAGTCGCCGGCCAGCACGACCAGCCGCAGCGGTTCCGTGCCGCGGTGGCAGCAGCAGCAGCACCAGCACCAGCACCCACAGGACGGGGACCCGCGGTCACGGCTGACTAAGCAGGCTGTCGAGCAGGAGAGCAGCCAAGTCTATGTGAGCGCGCGGCGGCGGCGGCCCGCAGGAGGCAGCAGCACGCCCTCGCCGGCACCGGACCGTCGCGTGCAGGCGCCGCCCGAAGGCGATCTCCTGTCGAATTCCACGGCGCTGCCGCCACGGCCGGCGGCGGCGCAGAGCGGCGGCGCAAGGGTGTCGTCCCCTCTGGCGACGTCTCGGCCGACGTCTCGGCCGACGTCTCGGCCGACGTCCTCTCGACCTACGCCCTCACCTCGGCCCACAAGAGCGCCAACGGCACCGCCGCGAGAGCTGCCGCCCGTGAACAAGCTGGCCCTGCAGGCGTCGGCGCAGCAGCGGACGGCGGCGGCGGCGCACTTTAAGCGGGGCGACTACGCGGCGGCCCAGGCGGCCTACACGGCCTCGCTGACGGGCATCCCGCCGACGCACCCGCTGGCCGTGGTGGTGCTGTGCAACCGGGCGCTGACGGCGCTCAAGACGGGCGAGCCGCGACAGGCGGTCACGGACGCGGACGCGGCGCTGGCCGTCATCGGGCCCGGCAAGGGCGAGGGCGAGACGGTGGCCCTCGAGGACGGCAGCGGCGAGACGCGGCGACTGCGCGACCTGTACGGAAAGGCCCTCACGCGCAAGGCCGAGGCGCTCGAGCAGATGGAAAAGTGGGCCGAGGCCGTGGCCGTGTGGCAGCAGTGCGTCGAGGACGGCGTGGGCGGGCCGGCGGCGATTGCGGGACGACAACGCTGCCAAAAGGCGCTGGCGCCCAAGCCGGTGGCCGCCAAGACCAAGAGGCCGACGGTTGTCCCACCCGCCTCGACCCGACGGCCCGGCGCCGACTCCGAGGCCGTGCAGCGGCTCCGCGCGGCCAACCTGGCGGCCGAGCGCGAGGACAACGACCGGCTGGCGCTGACGGACCACGTGGACGCCGTCATTGGCGGCTGGCGCGACGGCAAAAAGGACAATCTGCGCGCGCTGCTCGGCAGCCTCGACGCGGTCATGTGGGAGGGCAGCGGCTGGAAAAAGGTCGGGCTGCACGAGCTGGTGATGCCCAACAAGGTCAAGGTGGCGTACATGCGGGCGATTGGCAAGACGCACCCGGACAAGGTATGTGTGTGTGTGTGTGAGACAAAAAAAAGAGGGAGAGGGCTAACAGCGCAGCTTCCCCAAGACGCGTCGACGGAGATCCGCATGGTCGCCGGACTGGTCTTTAGCACGCTCAACGAGAGCTGGGACAGGTTCAAGACGGACAACAAGATGTAGAGAGTACACGGACACGAGGAGACGAGGGGACTAGGAGACTAGGAGACTAGGAGACGGCAATACAACAAGACAGCAAGACGAGCAAGCCGAGCAAAGACATGGATTCACCAGGAATGGATTTGCAAGACGCCCATGCTATGAAAAAAAAAAAGAAAAAAAGAAGACCCCTCTCTCGCCTTGCGTCCTACAGCCCCAGCATGCGGCGCACGCCGTCGCGCACCTTGCCGTCGTACGCGCTGCGGTGGTCGCGCCACATCTTGGCCGCCTCCACGTTGGCCGGGCTCTCGTCGTTGGGCTCCGCCAGCATGCTCATGACCGAGATGAGAATCTTTTCCACGCTCTGGATCGGCGACCACCGCTCCGACGCGTGCTCGTAGTGGTTCGGGTCGTCGCCGGGCGGGTGCAGAATCGAGATGCACACGAGGCCACTCGGGTAGACTACATGATTAGTTTTTTTTGGTTTTTTTTTTTCCAGTCTTTTTTTTTTTGGTTCCTAGGAGGTCCCCCACCATTCGGATGCCACACTTCACATCCCACAAACCGCATCGTCGGCGGCGCCAGCGGATAGTCCTTGGGAAAGCGCAGCTCCGCCGGAAACACACCGCCCTCAAACGGCGTCCCCTCCGGTCCCTGGATCAGCGCCTCCCAGTGCAGCATGTCGTCCTCGCTCACGGGGCCCGCCGTGATCCCCTCGGGCGGGTTGTTGGTCAGCGTGCGGTACTCCTGCAGGAGCCGCCGGTGCGCAGTCGACTGGGCCATCTTGCGGGTTTTGCGTCGTTGGGTCGTCGTCGGATGATTAAAGCGTACGCTGCACCGCCAACGGATCCAGGTGGATTTTGGGGACAACCCCCCCCCCCCCCCGCCATCGTTTCCTTTTCCAGGCACGTGACCGATTTCCATCTCCATATTACGTCATGCTGTCAAACGTGTCACGTGTTTCGGCACTTGAGTCCTTTCTGTCCGACATCGTTCATACCTCTCTGTTCTTGTCTGTACGTCGTATGTCCCGGTGCTGGTCCCTTCCGCCCCTTCTTTTCCCGTTCCCATATTACTCCTTTGTCTGTTCCAGCTCTTTAACTCGCTCCCCTATTTTTTTTCCTTTCTCTCTTCCGAATGGTTTTGCTCCCGCCGTGGCTGGGGCATTCCAGCCAATAGGCGGGGCTAGCGACCCAACGACAGGGAAGATGGCTGTCGAAACGTGTTTCAGCCCGCAGCGTCACATCGGCCAAGACGGCCTACGACAGGCTGCTAGACCTATTTTTGCGCTAGGATCCCTGCCCTCGGAGTCCGCCCCTCTTCCCCCTCCCCTATTTTAAAAAAAAATTGGTCTACCACGCATCCGTACCTGTTTGCATCCTCCGTCCTGCGTTTTACTCGTACAGGTCCGGGCGGCAGTTCCGTGCACCAGCGCTGTGCACCTGCCCGTGGTGTGAGCTGTGAGAGGTGACGAGATTGGACTCATGGTCTTGTGCTTCGGACTTCAGCCGGCCGCTCTCAGGCGGATTCCCACTGAGAGGAATGCAGCTGGCGCCTGGAGAGGGAGGCTGGGCAGACTTGGCGGTGTACCAGGGAGGGAAGCGTGCCTGTCCTGGAGAGGTCGGCTGCCCTGGCGCCAAGCGCCAAATGCCAGCAAACGAGCTCGAACAGCAACAGGGACCAGCAAACGCTGAAAACGCAGAAAATGCCAGCGCGTTGTCCAGTTGGCCAAAACGTCCACGAACCATCCAATCTGCCGTCTGCTGTTCCGGCCGAACTTGCAAAATCCTACCCAATGTTGAGCCTCTTGCGCGTACTCGTAGGATGCATTCGTACTTGTACTCCGAAACGACAGGCATCTCTTACCGGGTGTCGATCCCCCAACTCCTCCTGATTGCCGCACCTCTGTCGCCCTAGTCCGAATCGGGTCGTCCAGCTGCGCCGCCCTGCAATGGCGGTTGCGCTTGGGCGGCCTCGTCTCTCTACTCCGTACTCCGTATTTGCTGTTCCCGTTCAGATGCCTCTTTCTCCTCTCTTGGCCCTTCCTCCCTGTCGTCTGGGCGCCGGACTCCCCCCCCCCCCTTCCCCTTGTAATTCACCGTGGAGCCCGCCACCGCCCTTCATCTGTACCTGACCGTGTGTGCGCCAGACCAGCGAACCAGCGAACCAGCGAACCAGAACGGCTGCCCCAGCAGCACACATACAAGTGCACAAGTGCAACGCCCCACGGAACTGGCTTCCTTCGCCCCCCCTCCCCCAATCTGATGTCCAAGTGACGAGCAGACTGACCCGAAGGCGGGCCCGCCCTCGTCGACAGGGGGTTTTTTTGCCCCCCCTGCGTTTGCTTTGCCCTACTGCGTACCGCCGTCCTGCCCGCAGGCTCGTAAGATGAGCGCCATCGTGCCTTTCACCCTTCCTCTTATACCGTGTGTTTCCCCATTCGGCCACTTTTTCCCTCTTTTTTTCCCTTTCCCTTCTCTCGCGATGCAGCTTGCCACCGAGTAGAACTCGCTCTTCATTCCCTTCGCCTTCACTTCTTGGCCCACGTTCCTTATCTCTCGCAACGTTCTTTTTCTTGCCCAACCCACACCTTCCTTTCTTTGTGCTGTTCACCAGGTGGTATTGACTGCCGCCATTGTCGTCCCCGTCGGTTTCAAACTGCAAAAGGCACCATCTTGTTTCTTTTCGACAACGCTCGTCATTGATATCACTCGCCGACGTCAAATCTCTTGCTCCAACCCATCTTGCCATCTTGGCCGACTTCACCATGGCCACCCTGCTACATCTCATCGCTCTCGCCGCCGCCGTCGCGCCCGCCTCCGCCTTTTGGCGCATGGAGTGCCGCGGCGTCGCTGGCTACTACCGCATGGATCCCATTGTCTCGCCCGGCGAGCCCTCTGAGCACCTGCACTCGATCCTCGGCGGAGGAGGTCAGTCGATTTCGTGAAGCCCCGGCCGTCCATCTACTGACATCCTCTCAGGCTTCAGCGAGTCTGCCACGTATGACGACCTCATGAACAGCGACTGTACCTCGTGCCTCGTCACCCAGGACAAGTCCGCGTACTGGCACCCTGCCCTGTACTTCCGGGACTCGACCACGGGCGACTTTGAGCTCGTCGGCCAGACCGGCGGCACCCTGGCGTACTACCTCCTGTACACCGGTAACAACAACAGCACCATCACGGCCTATCCTGAGGGCTTCCGCATGATCGCCGGCGACAACACCCGCCGCAGCTTCACCGCCGGCAACGTCGAGATGGTCGACCCGCCCAAGTCGGACTGGGCCGCGCTCAACCAGACCGGCCAGGACAAGCTGGCCCAGCGGGCCGCCGGCTTCAACTGTCTCGACTACAGCGGCACCACCGAGGCGTCGCTGTACCGCCACTTCTTCCCCAACAAGGCCTACCTCGACGCCAACTGCCCCGACGGCATCCGCTTCGAGCTCATGTTTCCGTCGTGCTGGAACGGCGTCGACATCGACTCGGACAACCACCGCGACCACATGGCCTACCCGGACCAGGTCATGACCGGCGACTGCCCCGACGGCTTCCTCACGCGCGTGCCCAGCCTCTTTTACGAGACCATCTGGGACACGGCCGCGTTTTCCGACCGCGAAGGCGAGTTCGTCATTGCCAACGGCGACATGGAGGGCTTTGCCTACCACGGCGACTTCATGATGGGCTGGGACCGCGCTTTCCTGCAGGAGGCCATTGAGACGTGCACCGACGCCTCCGGCGAGATCTCCGACTGCCCCATCTTTGACATCCAGACGCTCGCCGAGGCCCAGGCCTGCACCATTCCCGAGCCCGACAACCTCGCGGGCGACGATGTGGCTGGTCCGGCCTCCATTCTGCCCGGCAGCGTCGCCGTCTACGGCAGCGCCCTGGTCGCCACCATGATCGCCACGTACGACTCGGCCCTTTCCACGCAAGCCGTTGGCGGCGAGATGACCGATGGCGCCGTGGCTGCTGCCTCGTCCACCGCTGCTGCTGCGACCGCCACCGCTGCTGCCGAGACCTCCACCGCTGCCGCCGACACCACTTCGGCAGCCTATGGCGGCCTTGTCATCAACGCCGGGGTCTCCTCCGACACCACGTCGACCTCCGAGGCTGTTGTCGCTGCCGCTGCCGCTTCCACGACCGCCGTCACGACGACGACCCCGGCCGCCGCCGCGCCCGCCACGACCAGCGCCGTCAGCACGCCGACCACCACCACGGTCGCCACCACGTTCAGCACGGCCGTGGCCGTCTCCAGCGCGCCCGTGGCGGCGGCAGCGGTCTCGGTCACCACATCAGCGCCCGTCGCCGACGGTGCCCTCAGCACGCAGTACATCACCAACGACGGCGTCGTGACCGAGGTGGTCTGGTACGGGGCCACCGTGTATGAGACCGAGGACATCACCTCGACCGTCACCACGACCCTCCTCGAGAAGCGGCACGCTCACAACCACATGCGCCGGCACGGAAATTGGCGCCAGAACCACCACCACCACGCCTAGAAAGACAGGCCACCACCTGGCATGTCGGCAGGCCCGCCACGTCGGACGTGCAGCTATTAGCTTTTATTCTGGGTTAGACCGAAATGACCAGGTTCGCAAAGTGCCGCCTCCCTCTTTGGATGGACCGGGGTTTTGGGGACATTTTTCTGTTTTCTGTTTTCCGTTTTGCGTTTTTTTTGTTGTTTTGCATAGCTGCATTGACGACATCATGTTCTGGTGCCCATGATTCTGAGCGAAAATACCAGGTCCCTTGGACCAAGTTGCTGATCGAAATGTGACTCCCTGCTCTGCGCCCATTCGCCCATGCCAATCGAGTGCCAACCGTTGAAAAGCGGGCAGCCGTCGAGCCCCGTGCCGCCGCGCCGTCGTCTTTGGCTGCCGAACTTTTGGTGAGAATCTGGAAATTAGATCGTCGTCGGGGGAGTGGCCACTGGAATGCCTAAAAGGTAGTGGCCGGCGAGGCTGGCACGCGAGCCCAAGTCGCCCACGACGACACATTCCAGCCGTGATGCCTCTTGTTTATCGGACAGCCAGTCACCGACCGTTGGTATTAATTCGAATGTGCCGCCGGAAGGATGGATACTTCCTTCGCCCTCTCTTTCGTCACTCATTGCTGCTCTGTGTCTCCTGCCCAGCAACTTCTCATCCTGCCGACGCATCGAACAGAGAGCAGGCTTCTTCGCCAGCCGATCTTCTCACGGTCATCTGGCGGCCAATCGAACATCTGATCACTTGCTTCCTGTCGTTTCGACCTTTTTCCGGTCGGTTTCGATCGTTCTCGATCGTTCTCGATCGTTCTCCATCTCTCCCGATCTCTTGCATCCTCGTCCCTATTCTCCGTCTCCATCTCTCACCATGCTCACGACCGGCGCCATCATCGCCATTGCCGTTGTCGGCACCATCTTCGCCGCCGGCGTCATCAGCATTATCTGTGCGTTGGCAGCCCAGCGGCGTCGCGACCGCCGGCACAGCCGCCAAGAGCCGCTGGCCGTCGAGACACAGCTTTTGCAGCCGTCGCAGCAGCCATATGTGCCGACCCCTGGTCGCTGGCCGCTCGATGGCGGCGCCACCAAGGAGGCGGCCGTTGCTTCCGGCCATGGACACCTTCACGTGGCCGCAGCCGCTGTCGTTGCTGGCTCGCCGATCGACACGGCCTCGCTGGCCAGCAGCACCTTTGAGGGCACCGGCTTCACCTGGTGGTGGCGCTGCCACTGGCGGCGCTGGCTGCGGCTGCAAGGTCGCCGTCCGACACCACTGCCGTTTGAAAAACAGTCTCTTCACGGCCACGGCCGCTCGTCTGCCGCCCGCAACAAGCTGCAAAAGTCACGGCCGCGACCGGCTGAGCCCATTCTGGTTTCGTCATCCAACACTGCGCTTGTGCCGTCGCCGGCCGCCGCCAAGATGGCCGACCAGCACACCAGCCATACCAATCGGTCCAATCGTGCCATCCGTGCCAGCCAAGCCAGCCAAGCCAGCCATGGCAGCCTCCTCACTCCTCTCCCTCTGAATGTCGCCGCCAAGGGACCCAAACGACCGCCGCCACCACCACCGCAGCTGCGTCTCATCACAGACGGTCCCACCGACACCAGCCATGGCCTGCCCATGGAGAGCGTGTCGATGCCGAATGTCGTGTGGGGACAGCACCAGATGCATCCTCAGAGCCGACAAAGTCAACAGGGCCACCAGAACCACCAGATTCAAGTTTACCGTCATCCCCAGGCCGGCACGCTATATGCGTACATTGGCCCGCCGCCGGCGGTGTTGCCGGCGCTGACAGTTCCGCACCGTATCCAGCCACAACCACAGAAGCCCCAGCAGCAGCCGCAACCCCCGACGCAACCCCAACCCCAACCCCAGCTGAACCAACAACGGCCGTCCGGACGGCACCACCGCTCGCTCCCCCAGAACCTGTACGTTGCCACGGACTCGGCGCTGTCCGAGATTCTGAGATCGACGGAGCAGCGACTGCAGCAGCCGCAGCCGCCGATGCCGCGACCGTTTGTGTCGGCCGGCCTCGACAAGTCGTATTCGGGCGACGCAGCCGACGACGTGTTCATGCCGGCGAAGCGCGATCATCTTTTGGATGCGAACGCTGCCGTCAACGTCCCGGACCAGCAAGACCCGCTGCGCAGCTCGCAGCGGTCAGGCGCCTCGGGATTCTCCGAGGCAGACAGCATGTGCGTGGGCGGCAGCGGCCCCATGCCCGACACGGACGACGAGGCCGCGGCCAACCCGACAGCACTCTCGAGTCCTAGCCGCAGCCCTGCGCGGACCGAGGTAGGAACGCCCGTGTCTGCTGCCCAGGCCCGCGTGTCCGTGCCCAAACCTGCCAAGCTCCCCTCCCACATCCAGCACGACGTCGCCACCGACAGCACGTCGCCTGAGTCGTCGTCATCTGCCTACTCTTCGCCGCCGTCCATACGCTCGTCCTTGTCGACCCTGTACAGCGCTGACGAAGGGACTGAGGCACGGGGCAAGGAAGCCGCTGGATTGGGCATCTCCATGGTGCAGCCGTTGCGGCTGTCGCGGTCGTCGCAGCCGGCCCAGCCAGCCCAGCCGGTTCAGCCACTCCAGCCCGTCCACCCGCTCCAGCCCGTCCACCCGCTCCAGCCCGTCCACCCGCTCCAGCCGGCCCAGCCAAACGGCATTCGTGGTTCATTTGGCGGACCAGTGTTGCTGACAACGCCCCGAAAAGCCTCGCCTGCCGCATCGACCATCCCTTCGATCCGCCTGGTCGCGAGCAGCCCGTCAGCACCTAGCCTGACCCCGGCGTCGGAGAAGCGCCGTGCCTCGGGAACGACCCAGCGGTCCACTTCCCAGCCCACTGTCGCTGACCGTGTCGATGTGCTGCCAGACGTGCCCGAAAACAAGCAGGCAACGGGTGCGGCGGCAGCGCGACGGTCGGTGCGGACAGTGCCGGTGGCGTCGGCGCTCTCGCAGCTCTCCGCCGCCTCGCTCCAGCAGCAGCAGCGGCTGTCTCAGTCACAACCCGACTCGCGGGTGTCCATGTCGACGCTGACGACCAACAGCCTCTTGGCCACGGCGGTGGAGCTGCGGCGGATGAACAGCGTGGCGCACAGCGAGGCGTCGACCGTGTACAGCGACACGACGAGCCTCTTTTCGATGCCTTCGCAGTCGGCGTTGGATGTGGCGGTCGACGCCAAAGAGGCCAAGGAACACGACTCGCCGCGCCGAGGTCACCGCAGCCGCAAGAGCGGCAGCGACGCCGAGCTGACGGGTCCCCGCATCAGCCGCAACAGCCTGACCGGCAGCCGCCACTACCTCTCGCTCGGGGCGGCCGCGCAGCGGGCATCGTTGGCGCTGCAGGCGCCGGCCGAGGGGACGAGCGGTGGCAGTAGTGGTACCGGTGGCGGCGGCAGCGACAAGGAGAACGGCAATGAAAACGACAACAAGGAACCGGTGGCGGTGGCGTCGACCCCGACCAAGCGGCTGATGCGCTCCTTCTCGTTTGCCGACAGCGCATCCGACGACGACCGCACCCCAACAGCCACGCCGCGGCGGTCACCCAGCCGGTCGCCGTCCAAGACCAGAGGAGCCAAGCAGACACACAGCCGCGTCACCAGTGGCAATGGCGGCGACTCGGCCAAGTCGACACCCCGCAGCCGCTCGCCGACAAAGGCACGGCTCGCCGGCCGCAAAGCATCACGCGGGTCTCCTGCATCCACGCCCAAGCGGCTGAGTGCTGGCCGGCGTGCGAGTCTGGGACTCTACGATCCGGAGGGCTTTTTGAAGAGCTCTCCCGCGGATCGGTAAAGAGGGGGAAGAGAAAAAAAGGAAGATGGGGTGTCGATGCTGGAGGATTTGCACATGGTCGCGCTGGGAAGTATGCCTGTAATAGTTAACGTATATAGATGAGCATGTGGAATACGAGTCGTTTTTCGTTTTTTCGTGCATCGTCGTGATTCGTCAGAGGTAAAAGTGTTGATGGATTGGAGAATGACATTGTCGTGCTGTCGAAATTGTCGCTCCTTTATGTCCGCCAGGCGTCTGCAACTTCCATTTCTGGCACAGCATTCATTCGTGCCTGCCCTTGTTGTTTCCGTCTCCTGGTCTCGCCCAATTGGGATTCCCCTCCTCTTTTACGTCGTTTCTGCATCTCTCAGTCTCACCACTCGTCTCACGTCTCCTATTTCTCCCTCCCACCCTCTCTCCTCGCCCCCACCATGGCCCCCATCCCGCGGCCCCCCAAGGTGGTCCTCTACCACCAAACACATCATTCTCCCGCGGGTGAGCCTGTCTCGCTGCTGCCCCTGCTCCGCCCTGCCAGTGACGGCTCGACCACGCCGTCGGTTACTCACGTGATCGTTGGCGCCATTCACCTCAACGACGACCCGACCGCGCCCACCCTCAATGACCACTCGCCCGACCACGACCGGTTCGACGTGTTGTGGGGCGAGGTCGCCGCCCTGCAGGCCGCTGGCGTGCGCGTGCTCGGGATGCTCGGCGGTGCCGCCAAGGGCAGCTATCGGCGCCTGGACAAGGAGGCCGTGTCATCCGCCTCGTTTGAAGCCCACTACGCGCCCCTGCACAGCCTCGTGCTCCGCCGTCGCCTCGACGGGCTCGACCTCGACGTCGAGGAGCACATGTCGCTCGCCGGCATCGTGAGCCTCATTGACCGTCTGCGCGCCGACTTTGGCCCCCGCTTCCTCATCACGCTCGCTCCTGTCGCGGCCGCCCTGCTGCGGCCCCGAGACCCCCGCTGCAACCTCTCGGGCTTCTCCTACGCCGACCTCGAGGCCGCCCGTCGCCGTGACATCGCCTGGTACCACACCCAGTTCTACTGCGGCTGGGGCGATGCCACCCGCCCGGACATGTACCTCGCCATGACCGGATCCGGACCCGACAACACCCCGGCCCCCATCGCCGGCCTCGACCCCAGCCGCGTTGTCATGGGCCTCGTCACCAACCCCGCCAATGGGCCCGGTTTTGTCGACCTGGACCGCTCCGCCGACGTCTTTCTCCAGCTCCAGGACGCCGCGGTCGCCCACGGCTCCGGCTTTGCCGGCGTCTCCGGCTGGGAATACTTCAACGCCCTCCCTGGGGCCAAGGCCCGTCCACACGACTGGGCCGAGTGGATGTCCGCCATCCTCGGCAGCGCTGTGGAGCCGCCGACGCCAGTCGATCCTCCGTCAGATCCGAACGCCGAGATCGACCCCGATGCAGACGGCCCGGCAGCACCCGTGCCCACCGATTTTGAGTACAGGTCCGAGACGGAGTAGCCGCAGTGTTGGATATCATTCTTTTTTGGCATTTTGTACCCTACTTTGGAATAACTACTTTTGCGTTTGTTCCAGCCAATTCATTTCGCATGACCTTGACCAAAGAACACCACGTACAACACGTACAACAGCCCCATTAAGGCGATGCTATTTGCGGGTAATAGGCGGCCTCAGCCACGGACGCGTCAGACCTTGTGGCAGCTGAACCGGCGGATCTATCTCATTTCACCAGAGGGCCTCGGATCTTGCGAGTTGATGCGTCCGTGGTGAGACAGTCGTCTGTCCCGTTTCATGTCGGTCAAGGGCAGCCACTCGTACGTGGCTGAACTGAATTTGCGATTCTCTGCCTGTACCACAGAAGCACATTCCTCCCGTGGTGCGACAAATCCAGGGGGGGGCCCTCCTTCTTGTCACTGTGCTACGAGCTCGCACGTATCGCATCACCGGACGGAGTGTTTACAAGGGCGAATCCGCCGGCTGAACTCTAATGCCGCGGCATTCATCTGCCGTGCCGATAGGTTGCCGGTAAGTATAGGCATGTTCCTGTTCGTGCTGCCATGACCCTCGTCATGCATGGGTACTACGAGGCCGTGAGAACGGAAAGGGCGAGGGTAGCGGCGGGTACAACGGGCACATGGACAGGCCCCCCGGGAGGATTTCCGGGCTCGTCCAATGAGACAAAGCTGCGATGCCTCTCCTCGTGTTTTTTTATTCTTGCTGTGACGAAATGGCATGCGGAATGTTTCTGGCCGTGCTTCCCCGTTAGGCAGAAGCGCAGTCATGGTCGGCTTCAACAAAAGTTCCAGGGCGAGCTATGACGTGTCGTCTCAGCATGAATACGCGCCTCATCACGGCGATTCGTGGGGGAGGGGCGCGCGCACTGCCTAATGAGGTTGCATTCACTGGCTAGTGCTCTCTTGTTAGTGGTCAAGAGGGGTTCACTTCACCCAGCCCAAGCCAAGCCCCTGTTGCCGGGTCGGCATTCCACGGCAAGAAAGCGTCAGACGGACGAGACGGAGGGATGAAAGAACGGCATAGGGCTGTTCTGCATTGTTTGCGTGACCTTGAGCGGCATACGACGTAGGAGTACTCGTACTCGTACTGGTGTCAATCTGACAGGGGCGCATGCCGGCAGTGCCTCGTTGCCGCGCAAAGCTGTGCTGACGGCGGAGGTCATTGTAGAACAAGACAAGTTGGGAGACCCCGACCCGAAAATGAAACGGGACCGCCAAACAGGGCCGCCGAAAGGAGATCGGGGCTTGTCAGAGCTGGGCACAATGAGGCGCACGCGACCAGCAAGGCATTGGGTGGGAAACGTGTACGAAGGGGAAAAAAAAAAAGGCGACAATCATGCCGGCCATTTGGCGATTGGGACACGGTGGCCGGAAGGGACGCAGATCCAATGGCGAAATATCCTGGGAGCACAGAAAAACGAGTGGCCCACGGAGTAACTACGAGTCCTCGTTACCGTAGGACGGACCAAAAACAGGAACGAGAGTATTACCAGCCGAGAGAGGCTGGTGCTTATTTCAGAGTATGAGCAATGACTGAATTGCCTTCTCGATTCTGCTTGGGCAGCGGCCCTGCCGGCTTACAGGGGGGGGGGTGGGAGTGTGGAGTCGCCCCTTGTACTTTCGGGGCGTGGGATAATATCTGGCGGCTTTGCTGCCTTGTTACATGGTTGCGTTGCCAGAAATAATTCCCACCAACCGTTTCCAGGCCCCTGGCCATGCCGCGGGTACAACCCCTCCCTGCAGCCTTGCCTAGCTTGGGGTCCTGTACGAGAACTGGGACCCTATAATTCCGTACTCGTACCTGACTTTGAGGCGCGCCGCGTGCGCCGGCTGTACCGGCGGCAATGCGGCCATACTCGGGGATGTGACCAAGTATGACTCTTTTTTTTTTTTTTTTCTTTTTTCTCCTTCATGACACCCAGATCCTCCCTTGTTTATCGGCTAAACCCCGTCCTGATTCGTGAGGCCAGCATTCCGCTGCCCCCCCCCCCGGTCATGGACGTGGGTGTGCTTACGCAGCTGAGCCGTTGGCTGCCTTGATTCTCGGGACCTTGTCTCGCCGTCTGCCTGGAGGGAGAGGCCGAAAGTGGCAATAGCGGAGGCTCAGAGATGTGGCGGCGCGCGGGCCAGATGGCCCAGCGCGGCGAAACTGGCACAGATGTGAGATACATTGGGCTTGTGATCAACAGACTGGGTGCAGTCTCCGCTGCGGACGGGCTCGTCTATAAAGGTCGGGCGCTGGGCGCCTCCGGTCAAGCACGTCACTCACTCAAAACCATCAGTCAAAAACATCATCAGTCCGTTGCCAGCATTTCCAAGTCCTCAGACCGTCTTCAGACCGTCGTCTTCAGACCTACCGTTTCTCTCATATACTACGCCTGCTTGCCACCCACTCTCTTCCAAACTTTATACAATGGCCGCCTTCACTTTCAATACTGCCGTCCCGGTCCTCTATGGCCGCAGCGGCTACAACAACCGACCGGATGAGGAGGATGAGAAGCCTCCCAAGAACCAGGGCCGCAGTGGCTACAACAAGTACGTATTCTCCTGTCTCCTGAACACAAACGGCGACAGCCATGCTGATTCAACCGTCAGGGGATCCAACGATGAAGAAGAGCAGGGCAGCAGCGGCGGAAGCAAGTAGCTGCGTCCAAGAGGCGTTGGGTTTCCTGGTTTTCTTGGGTTTCTTGGGTTTCTTGGATTTCTTTTCGACAGGGGCTGCCGGCGGTCCGGTGGCGTCCGAGATGCACGATAGACTATTACAGTGACTGCCCGCTGGGGCAGGATAGATGAAAAGGCCGCACGACGTTTGCGGAATGCGTTGTCGTTTACTATTTTCTCTTATTTTTCCGGGTTTTCATAGATGTTGGGTTGTCTCTCATGGAGTTGAATGGACGGCGAATTCCACTTTTACTTTCCCACGCAAAACCTGATGGTCAGTACCAGTATTGACATGTACGCCCGCGCCCACACTCACTTTTCAAAGATGACGCCCAGGACGTCCTCGACGTCGTCGGCGTGGCCGCGGCCGGTGGTGCGGGCCAGACAGTCGGCGGCGTAGCGCAGGTGCTCGGCGGCGAGGACGACGTCGGGGTCACGTGACGCGACGTATGGATTTTGGTCGGGGTCGGGGTCGGCGGCCTCGACGAGGAAGTCGTCCAGGTGGCTGCGGCACTGGGCGAGCAGCTGCTGCTGGCGCACGGTAACGCCAAGGAGGTGCTGGGCGTCGGGGGGCAGCTCGGTCATGGCGGCAAAGGCGCGGACGAGGGCGGCGACGAGGGCGAGAAGACCGCCGGGGTCGGAGGATGAGAGGGACGTTTCCAGGGATGAGGACGCGTCGACGAAAAGGGTCTCGGCCGCGGCCTCGGCGACGCGGCAGGAGAGGGTGACGAGCGGGACGTCGGCGTCGGGCGGAAAGACGTGTTGCATGGCGGCGCGCAGATCGGCCTCGAGGGCGGCACGACGGTCGTCGCCGGCGGCGAGGTCGCGCTTGTTGAGGACGACGACGGCGCGCTGGGCGTGGGCGGCGAGGCGGAGGGTCTCGGCGTCGTAGGCGAGCACGGGCGGGTCGTGGGGTTGGGGGCCGGGGACGACGGCGGCCAGGACGACGACGACATCGGCGTCGGCGGCCTTTTGGCGGGCGCGACGGATGCCCTCGGCCTCGACAAGACTTTGAGCATCGGCCGTGTCCGGCTCGTGTCCGCGAAAGCCGGCCGTGTCGGCAAACGTGCACAGGTAGCCGCGCAGGTCGAGGCTGGCCTCGACGACGTCGCGCGTGGTGCCGGCCTCGGGCGAGACAATGGAGGCGGCGCGGCCGGCCACCAGATTCATGAGCGAGCTCTTGCCGGCGTTGGCGGGCCCCAGCAGGGCAATGCGGATGCCGGTGCGCAGCAGGCTGGCGCGGTCGGCGCCGGCCTCGTGCACGGCCAGGGCGCGCACCAGGCCGCGGACCTGCGCGGCCACGCCGGCCAGCAGCTCGGCCGGCGGCTCGTCAAAGTGCTGGTCCTCGCTAAAGTCAATGAGCGCCTCGATCTCGGCGCGCGCCCCCAGCAGCGCGCCGCGCCACCGCTCGTACGTGTCGCCCAGCCGCCGGCCCGCTCGACTCTCGGAGCCTCCGCCCGCCCGCACGGCGGCCCGTCGCTGCTGCTCCGTCTCCGCCGCCAGCGCGTCGCCCAGCGCCTCCACCTGCGCCAGGTCCAGCCGGCCGTGCAAAAAGGCCCGCCGCGTGAATTCGCCCGCCTCGGCATACCGGATGGCCCGCGCCTGCTGGCGGAACGGGTCGTTTTTGTTCACAACACGGCCGGCCCCCGGGATCGCCGAGAGCACCGCCCGCACCGTCGCCGGACCCCCGTGCACGTGCAGCTCCAGCACGTCCTCGCCCGTCACCGTCTTGGGCCCGGGCAAGTACAGCACCACGGCCGCCGTGTCGAGCACGTCCCCGACGGCCCCCTCTTCACCCGGACGGTACAGCGTGCGCACGGCGGCATAGCGCGGCCTCGGCGCGGCCGCCCGCGGACACAGCGCGTGGTACACCTGTCGAGTTAGCCAGCCCGGCCATCACACGCAAAGCACACAAAGACACAAAAACACAAAAACACAAAACACAAAACACAAAACGCACAGAGAGACACAATGGCCCCGACACCCGGATCACCGCAATGCCGGCCTTGCCCGGCGCCGAAGACAAGGCATAGATCGTTGCGTCATCGTCGCCGAGAGAGGCGGCTGTGATGTTTCGCCTTGGCGGAGACAGACAGGGTCGCGGCTTTGACACCCATAACGGCCGCCGCACGGCCACTGTAAGAGAGCGCTGCGACTTCTCTGGCCCGAGACAAGACTGCGGTCGGGCCCGCAAGCCGGACGCGACTGCCGCGCGAATCGCTCGCCCTGTCGCTGGCGCGGCCCTGCACGGCTGCAGCATGAACAAACAGGCCGTCGTCTAGGATGGAGGGCACAAAGCACGCATCAACAGCGGCTCCTTTGTCCTTGTCCAATGGTGCAACTTTTCACCAACAAGGTTGCAAAACCCGCCAAAATCCTAGCGCTGGTTTCGCTTATGTAACATCGCTTTGGTGGGGGGGATTCCAAGGAGGCTGGCAGGTGGGGGCATGATCGGGGTTCGGACCAGTGCCTTCCCTCCCCTGTGCACGAAACGTTGACCGCTGCTGCCAAACAGATGTCATCTTGCCAACACGCAAAATAATTCCCAGCTTTCTCCTCCTATTTCGACCTCTTTTGACCTGGCAACATTCTGCAGTCGCACTCTCACACTCGGTCCACGCCCAATTTCCTTCCGTCCCTCCCTCTCCCCCCCCCCCCCCCCCACCGATGGCCTCCTGGTACTCCAACATCCTCACCACCACCACCTCGCGCATCTCGAACCTGCGCACCACGCTTCTCGGCAGCGACGCCGACGGCGACACCGAGGACGACACCCACGTCTGCCGCGTCCTGCGCGGCTACTACACCGAGACCGGCCGCCCCTTTCCGTCCTGGCTGCCCCCGGACCCCAAGGCGCCGCCCCCACCCGTGGCGAGCGTGCCGGGCTACGGCCAGCCCGCCGTCGGCTCTCGCTACGGCGCCGGCCTCGCACCCAACGGGGCTCCCGGTGGCGGTGGCGGCCTCAGCTCGCTCTGGGACAATAGCGGTGCGGCGGCGGCGGCGCCACCTCCCGCTCCCAGCTCCCTGCGCCAGCCCCGTCACAGTCCGTTTGGTCCCGGCGCCCCCGTCAGCGCCCCCGGCGGCCCTGGTTTTTCCAACAGTCCCGGCCCCGGCCAGCCCCGGCCGCTGCCCAGCCAGCGTCTCGGCAGCTACCAGAGCACGCAGAGCATGCAGAGCATGCACAGCGCGCAGAGCCATCTGAGCAACCACAGCAACCACTCCACTCCCGCCCACAACGGCGCCGCCCCCTCTGCCCAGGGCAAGCTGCGGAACCTGTTTGGCGGCGGCGGCGGCACGCCCGGCTCCAGCCGCACGTCCAGCCCGGCCCCTGCTGGCGGCGACCGGCCCTTTATGTCCGCCAACGCGCCCTGGTCCGCCAACGACCCCAATGCCGGCAACCCGGCCGCCGGACGACGACGACCGGTCGGCCAGGGCCTACCCAGCGGGCCGCGCATGCGATAATGTCTCGACAGCATGCTGCTGCTGCTGCAGCAGCAGCAGCAGCAGTGCCGACAGCAGAGAGCAGAAACACGAACAAACAACAAATACCCCTACCCCCCACACCACCCACAGTCGAGCCGCGGCGACAAGGCCCTCCAATCATATCTATAATACAGTACGACGACGTCGTTAGCGTAGCAGGCTGCCTGCCCGACGAGACCTTCATATCATCGGGAACTGGACAGGCACAAGGTCCTGCGAGACTACAGACTACAGAATGCAGGCCAAGATACGGCTTCGATTGGATCAACCGTCTACCGGAAATGATACCAAAGACAAGCAGACAGACCAGAAGAAAGGCAAAAATGCAAAAATGCAAAAATGCAAAAATGCAAAAAATTGACACCCCCCAAAATAATATATATACGCCGTTTGTCCACCGCATGTCCCTGACCCCGTCCTCATCCTCGTCCTCGTCCTCATCCTCGCCGGGTCTCGTCCGTCCTCGTGTTCCCCCACAGCACGTTCCCGCCCGTCTGCGCCTTGGGCACCACGTAAATGGCCCGGCTCAGCAGCGCCCGCAGGTCTGGCGTGATGACGCGTGTCGGGCTGTCTTCCGGCTCGGGGATCCTGCTGGGCGTCTCGGGCGCCTTGCCGGCGGGCGCGCTGGACATGGATGCCATTTCGGTGCCGCCCTCGGGATCAGCTGCCGATGCTGATTCGGACGCCGACGCGGATGCCGACGCAGACGCAGACGCAGCCGTCGGCTTGACGCGTGGCGCCGGAAAGTTGTCCTTTTTGTCGACGGCCTCGACCAGCCGGCGGAATCGCCGAAACAGGACCTCGGCGCGGATCAGCGTCGGCTCCAGCTCCATGGTGCCCGAGAGCTCGTTGACTGAACGGTTAGCACAGGCCGTGGCCGTATATTAGTTGGCAGTGTCCCCCCCCCCCAAAAAAAAACTCACCATATTTCAGAACCTCGTCAAAGTGCTGCAGATGCGTCATAATGACGTCGCGGTGCCGCTCCAGAATGGCCAGCGCCACAAACAGGTGGAAGCTGCTGCTGAGGTAATCCGTCCACAGCGACTCCCACAGCCGCAGCACGTCCTCCCACTCAAACTCGCGCTTGTACCAGACCAGCAGCATGCGGAAAAAGAAGAAAAAATTGGTGCTGTCCGCCTTTTGCAGGTGCGCGTACAGCTTGGGGTCCATGAACTGCACCAGGTGGTTGAGCGCCAGCAGCTGCGCCCGCATGCCCGACTGGTCGCGCAGAAAGTTGCGCTCCATGCGCTCCATAAAGTGCTGAAAGGCCCAAAAGGCAATGGCGTCGTCCTGCACCACCGCGTAAATGGGCGCCAGCAGGTCCGACATGCCCTGCACGTAGCCCAGCTCGCGGTTGTACTCATTGTACGTCAACAACAGATCCTTGAGCTGCTCCAGGTGCGCGTTCGTGCCGGCCTCGGCAAACGGCGAGTCCGGGTCCGGGTGTGGAATGTTCTCGCCCGCAAAAAGCAGCACGTGGCGGTCCGTCCGGTGCACGTCCTTTTCGATCCGCCCGCGCTGCTCCCGCCACCACTCGGCCTCCTCCCGCTCGCTCGCCGGCGCCTCGGCCCCGTCTGCCCCGTTTTCCGCACCCGCCAGCCGCTCCCACCAGAGCCCCTTGAGCCGGATGTACTGGTCGCGCAGGCTCGCAATCTCCGCCTTGCGCTCGTCCGCCGTGCTGTACCACTCGTGCACGCCCAGCAGAAACAGCCACGCCTCCTGGCGCACCCCGTCGTCCGCGTCCAGCCCGCCGTGGAAGATGCGCTCCTTGACCTCGTCCGTCGTCACCGAGAGCCGCCCCGTCCGCGCGTCAAACAGCGTCTTCCACTCCCGCAGCGTCATCGGCTTGCGCCGCTCCTCGAGCGACAGCCCGGTCGTCCCGTCCACCAGCTCAAACGCGCCCACATCCGTGTCCTCCAGCTCCATCACCTCGTCTGCCGTCCAGATCCGCTGGTGCCGGTCCCGCTCGCTCTGCTCCGCCATGCCCATGGCCCACCGCGCCAGATAGATCCGCGCGCTGTCAAACTCCTCCTGCATGTTCTGCACGTCCGGGTTGCGCAGCAGCCGCCGCATCGGAGGCGGCACCCGCGGGTCGTCCAGCACGTTCTGCGCCGCATTGCGCGTAAACGTCGTCACTTTGCTGAACTTTTCCATAATGTTCCACCCCGTCTCCTTGACAAACTTGACAAACGGATCCATGCCCGCGTCCCGTCCGCTGCCTGCTCGCTGCCGGCCCGCCTGCGACCCCGACCCCGATCCGGGCGACGCGCCCATCCGCCGCCCCACTCCCATGCTGTCGCGCTGTCCAATCGCCTGCGGCGTGCTCGACTTGAGCGTTCCGCTAAACGCCTCGCTGTCCTCCTTGGTCGGCTCCACCAGGTAAATGTTGGGTTCCGCGCCGCTGCGCTCAATGTGCACGTACCGCCGCAGCCAGCGCAGCACCTCGTCGCCGCCCCAAAAGAACTCGCCGTTCTCGCCAAAGGGGTCAAACGACTCCCGCATCCGCCGCTTCTTCTGCCGCATCGTCGACTGGCACTCGTTGTCGTGGAAGAAGAGCGCCGGGAAGCTGTCGCCCGCGCGGCTGTTGATGATCAGCGAGCCGTACCACCACCCGATGCTCGGCGGCCGCACCAGCAGCGAGTACACGGCGCTGACGGGGATCGCAAACGCGTAGTGGCCGAGCGCCTCGCGGTGCGTCGTGATGGTCGGCGGCGGCGGCACCAGGTGCGTCTGCTTGGGCGGCTCCTCGCCGTCGCACAGGTCCACCTTGACGTACACGCTGGCCGCGTCGCCCAGCGCCGACTCGGGCACCCAGGCCAGCAGCAGGTCCGACGACAGCGGCGACCGCGACTCGCGCGACGACGACGACGTCGGCCGTCCCGAGTCGCGACGTCCCCCCCGCTGCTCCAGCAGCGCCATGTAGCCGGCAATGTTGTCCTTGGTCGACGGCGTCGGGTGGATGTACACCTTGCTCTTGGAGAAGAGCAGCTTGACGCCGCGGCCCGTCTCCATGTTGGTCACCGTGTTGTAGTCGCCCTCCTCGTCGTCGCTCATGGCGTAGAAGCTGCCCGACAGCGACGAGCTGCGGGGCCGGGACGTCGGCAGCGCGGGGGCTGCCGTCGACGCTGCCGTCGACGCTGCCGTCGACGCTGCCGCCGAAGCGGCGGGCACGGCGGGCGTGGCGGATGCGGATGCCAATGGCGGACTCGGCTCGGTCGATGTCGTCGTCGCCGGAGGACCTGCCGCAGCAGAAGAAGTGGCCGTCGCCGGTGGCGCGTTAAAAGGGCGGGAGAGAGGGATTTGCGTCATGGCTGCCGTGGGGCAGATTGGCCGGTCTTCGGATCCGCGGCGTCTCTGGCTCTTTGGCTCTCTCGACGGCCTGCAACAAAGGCAAATCGACGGAACAAAATGTGACCTCTGGAAATAAAGCAAGAGGACGCAAAGAGAGAGAGGGCGGGAAAGCGGGCGCGGAGGGAAGGAGGCAGCTGACTGATATAAGAGAAACGCCGCCAGTGGCGTTCCTTCCCTGTTTGCTGCCCCACCTCTCTTCCCCAGAAGGCTCTGCCACTTAAAAAGCGGCGGCACTCGGCCATTGTCGTCATCGCCTGGGGCCAGGCTTTAGGCTGCCACATAAAATGGCCGAATGGGCAAAACTAGACGGAAATGGGCAGATTTGGTGATCTCGCCGCCGCTCGGCTTTGCTGCGTTGGCCTCTTTGCTCTTTTTATTTACAATGCAAGCATCCACACATCTGCCGTCTAGAGCTCGTCCCGGACGCGTCCCTCCAGATCCGGCATGGTCATAATCTTCACCACCAGACTCGTCCAGCCCGTAAAGTGCTGCGTGCGCTGGCCCTTGCCCGTCTCGGGGTTGTACTGCTCCCACGCGAAGCCCGTCTCGGCCCAGCTCTGGTAGACCGTGTCGACGAGGTTGTGCCGCAGCCGCACGTACAGGTCGGCCGCCTGCTTCTGGAAGGGGCCTTGCTGGGTGGCCAGATTCTGGATTGTCAGTTTCTTCTTGTCTTTCTGTAGCCATTCCTTTTTGTCTTTCTGTTCTCTCTCTCCGCCCACTCACGTGCAGCTGCACTACCGCCATGTAGTTGATGTTGATCCACACCGGGCTGCGCCAGTAGTTCTCCGCCGTGCCATACAGCGCATCCTTCTTGCTCAGACTGCGCAGGCCGTGCGGACTGAACAGCTCCTGCTCGTCGCCCAGCAGCGTCAGCAGCCGCCCGACCTTGGGGCTGTCGGCCGGCAGCAGCCCCACCAGCAGCGGGAAGAGCGAGATGTAGCCGTGGTGGCACACCAGCTCGTTCTCCTCGTAGTCGTCAATCGTCGCGTCGCAGTAGCACCCGTCCGCCTCGGACCAGTGCAGGTCGTCCACGTTGTGTCCAATCGCCGTGCGCACCGCCCGCAGCTCCGCCGCCTCGTCGGCCGCGCCCAGCAGCTCCGCCACGCCCAGCAGCGACCGCGTCATCAGGCCCATCCACGCCATCAGGTCCACGTGCAGCTCGCCCGGGTGCGGCGGCTGCGGCCGCGGGTAGTCGTCCAGCCCGCTCGTCAGCACGTGGGCCTCGGTCCGGCCGCGCCACCGGTACGCCTCCCGCGCCGAAAAGGCCTCGCGGTCGTACGACACAATGTCGCCATACTGCGTCGCCCGGAACCAGTCAAACTGCCGCCGCAGCCGCGGGTACAGCGCCCGCAGGTACGCCAGCCCGACCTCGGCATTGTCCACGTGCGCGCTCCCCAGCCGCGCCGCGTCCTGCGACAGCCGCTCGCCCTGCTCCGCCGGCGGCACCGCGCTGCCGTTGGCCGCCCGCCGCAGCTGCTCCGCGAAAATGTCCACAATGAAAAAGAGCGTCGGCGGGTTCGCGTAGTGCGGGTACTGAACCTGAAACTCGGGCGGCACCTTGCTGCGCGCCTCCGGTCCCAGGATCTGCTCCCGCGCGATCCAGCCGTCCTCGTCCATGAGGTTGAACCAGCTCTTGACAATCTCCAGCGTCAGGTCCATGTCCCAGTCCGCAATCGGGATCAGGTGGAAGCCCTCATCCCACAAAAAGCCCCGCGGGAAGAACGGCCGCGACGGCACGCTCGTGAACAGCTCGTACGGCCCGTCCGCTGTCTGCCGCCCCCGTGCCCGCGCCTGTGCCGCCTCCTCCCAGAAGCCCTCGTTCTCCTCCTCGTATTCGGGCGCGTGCGACCGGTCCGCCACTCCGTGCCCGTAAAAGTACCCAATGCCGCCAACCAGGTTCGAAAACATGCTGCGTGCAAACTTGCGGTACTTGGCCGCCGTGAACGGCGCCTGCAGCGGGAACGACGCCGCAAACTGCTCGTTGAACGCGTCGCTCGTCAGCTGCATCTCCCGCGTCACGTCCTCGCTCGTCAGCGGCTTGCCCGCCGAGCGGCTCGAGTAGAGCAGGTCAAACTCAAACGGGCCCTCAAAGATCTTTTGCACAATCTGCACATTGCCCGGCCCGGCTCCGTTCTCCATCTGGTACACCTGCCACGGCGGCGGAGGGTCCTGCGGGTCGTACGCCGCAATCACCTTGTCCAGGCTCGCCTGCATCTGCTGCACCAGCACCGCCTTGGCCTGCCACAAGTGCTCCTCGGGCACCTTGAGCGACTGCAGGATCGTCCGCTCCAGGTCGCGCTCCTCCGAGAACGCATGGTCGCTCGTCGGATGCTCGCCCTTGCCCTTGGTCACCACCAGCTGGAAGTCGCCCAGCTCCACCGACCGCCCCTGCAGCGTAACGTCGCCGGCAAAGCCCTTGGTCGTGTCCTCGTCCAGCGGCATCACCGGCTCCAGAAAAGGCCCGTCGCCCTCCTTTGAAATGTAAAACGCCACCATTGTCTTGGCCCCGGGGTTGTCTGCCCGCGGCTGCCCCGACACACGCACGCCCCAGCTGCCGCCGTGGTCGCCGCCCGGCACCTTGACAAACGACGTCGTGATATCGATGCCATTGCCCGCGTCATGGATCGTCTGGATGCCGCCCCTCCGTGCATCGTACTCGTCCCAGCCGTAGCCAGCCATGCCCTCGTTCTGCTCGCACGTATAGCGAATGTCTAGAGCTGTCAGCGTGGGCTCCTTCCGGCTCCTTCCAACAGCACGCCTTGTTCATTGCTCTTGCACATACTCTCCTTCACAGTCGTGTAGCTGTCGACTCGTCCCCACATGAGGCCGGCCATCAGACTCTTGGGAATCCGTGGCCGGACGCCAAAGTAGAGGTTTGGCCGATATGGCCCCCATAGCAAGCTCTGGTTGTTGGCGCGGCCGATCTCTGCATGAAGAAGCGACTCGTCTTTAGCCTGGGCCGTGATTGGAGCAAAGAAGCTGGCTGAGGCGAGTGACAGCGAAAGTGCCCATTGGCCGAGGGGCGCCATAGCAGCAGATGTTGTGGTTCTGAGGTCAAAGTGAGCGGTGCCTGCCGGTCGAGCTCCAAGCTCCAACGATCTTCCAAAGTGAACACGTTGAGGGGACCTGCCTCTAAAACACCAGTGCGCGTTAGGCCCGGACGGCTGGCGCTTAGCGCTGGTAGTTTCCTAGCACGGCTACGACTGGCTTGGTTAGCGACGGGCTCACCGCCCACAATTGCACGGCAGTATTCGCGAGCGGGGCACTATCCTAAACTTTTTTTTTCATCGCCCTTCGCCTCGACTTGGCGACAACGCTTGTTCGCAAAACGGAATACCACGCTCCTTGAGTTGGTCCAGATTGTCCTTTCTGTTTTTTTCCATACCATCCCTCCGGGCCAACTTCCTGTTTTCTTATTTCGGCGAATCGACTACTTTTGCAAACCATCAATATGGCGGAACCCATGGATGTTGTCAAGGCGGAGGAGCAGTTCAAGACGATGGAGCACTCTGAGCAGCACTACTTTAACAGGTAAGACGTCGCGCGACCGCTGGCTCTGACTGGCTGCCTTTTCGGTATACTGTCCTGATGCTAATTCTGTCTGTGTATAGCTACAACCACCATGGTACGTCGTTTCGAATTGTTTGATACCAAAGGCGCGGGGTTGTCAATCCGAATTTGGAAAAGAGGCGCTTGTCAGAAGATGAAGAGATTTTTTCAAAACGCCTCGACGTTTCAACGGGCCTCGTGGCAGGCCTCTCGGAGTTTAAAGTGCAACCTCGAGAGGGTAGCCCCACCATATTGCGACGGATGGCTGTTTGGACTCGAAATGTTTTGCTGACTCTTTGTGTGTTCAGGCATCCACGAGGAGATGCTGGTGAGTGCTCCCCTGTCTATTATCTGATTTGTGCTGGCTTCTAACGCGCGTCGCGGATCTAGAAAGACGAAGTTCGGACAAGATCGTACATGAACGCCATTGTCCAGAACAAGCACCTCTTCAAGGACAAGGTCGTCCTCGATGTCGGCTGCGGCACGGCCATCCTGTCCATGTAAGAGACACGTCGCGATCTCTGCACCGGACGCTGCTGACCCCCGCAGGTTCGCGGTTCGGGCCGGCGCAAAGCACGTGATTGGCGTGGACATGTCGACGATCATCTTCAAGGCGCGGGAGATTGTCAAGGTCAACGGCATGGCGGACAAGATCACGCTGATTCAGGGCAAGATGGAGGAGGTCAAGCTGCCGTTCGACAAGGTGGACATTATCATCTCGGAGTGGATGGGCTACTTCCTGCTTTATGAGAGCATGCTGGACACGGTGCTGTACGCACGTGACCGGTACCTGAACAAGGACGGCCTCATTTTCCCCGACAAGGCGACGATTTTCGTGGCGGGCATTGAGGACGGCGAGTACAAGGACGAGAAGATTGGGTGTACGTGACGTTCTTTGTTGTCCTTGGACCGAAGTAAAGCTGACCTGCAGTCTGGGACAATGTGTACGGCTTCGACTACAAGCCGCTCAAGGAGACGGCCCTCTCGGAGCCGCTGGTGGACACGGTGGAGATGAAGGCGGTGGTGACGGACCCGACGTCGGTGCTGACGCTGGACCTGTACACGTGCACGACGGACGACCTGGCCTTTACGGCGCCGTTTGAGCTGCAGTGCAAGCGCGACGACTTTATCCACGCGCTGGTGGCGTGGTTCGACATTGAGTTCTCGGCGTGCCACAAGCCGATCCGCTTCTCGACGGGCCCGCACACCAAGTACACGCACTGGAAGCAGACCGTCTTTTACCTCAAGGACACGCTGGCGGTGCAGCAAGGCGAGTTGGTGCAGTGCACGCTGGCCAACCGGCCCAACGACAAGAACAAGCGGGATCTGGACATCAAGATTGAGTACAAGCTGGAGACGACGGACGCGACGCGGGCTGCGCAGGGCGAGTGCTCGTACCGGATGTGCTAGAGGGCCGAGGCGCGGCTGGGCCTATTTTGCTTTGTATCGGGATTATTTGGCTGTGAATTTCCGGAGAACGGAGGAACGGACCTGTTCATATTAGATGTTGTATGTTGTTCATGGAAAACAGGAATCACGTGACGTAAATGGGGTCTTGGCGCGTGCGAAACTGGTACTTGTTAGACTGGGACTTTTTGTGCAAGACACCTCCGACGACCGACGACGCCCTTCACGACGGGAGTAGCTCCAATCGGGACGGGCATTTTGACGTATCGTGTTTTCCATTGGATTCTTTCCTGTTGACTTTTGGACCCCCGGTTCGGGCAGGAGAGCGCGTTGCCGGGCTGTTTTGCGGATTGTTTACTTTTTGCCGTTCTCGGCAGACGCAGAAAACGCAGAAAATGGCCGAAGAGAGCGGCAATCCGCTGCTGCTGGGCTGGGTCAAGGAGTGGTGGGACCAGGCCAAGGAGCGGAACACCAAGGGTGTGCTGGCCTATCGGACTGCGTACGAGTCGCTGCGAGTGTGTCCGATTCGGTTTGGACATCCCAACGAGCTGATGGCGCTGCGGGGGTTTGGACCCAAGCTGTGCAGTCGACTGACAGAACGGCTGCAGCAGCACTGCACCGAGACGGGCGTGCCGATGCCCACCAAGAAGCGGGGAGGCGGCCGGAAGAGTACGGGTGCGGACATTGGAGAAGCAACAGGAACGGGAGCTACCACGAGTACGGCCACACGAACGACAACGACGAGAAAACGAAAAGCCTACGTGCCGGCCCTGCGGCAGGGCGGCTATGCCATCATCATGGCGCTGTCGTCGGCCGAGGCCGAGGGGCGGCAGTGGATGGCCAAGGCAGAGGTGATGGAGCTGGCACAGCCACACTGCGACACGTCGTTTACGCTGAAGCCACCGGGCAAGTTCTATACGGCGTGGGACTCGATCAAGACGCTGCTCAGCAACGACCTGGTGATGGAGCGGGGGCGGCCAGAGCGGCGGTATGCGCTGTCCGAAGACGGCTGGGAGATTGCGCGGCGCTTTCGAGCCGTGGAAAGAGGGGCAGGAGGAGGAGCCGAGCCGGCAGACGCGGATGCTGTGGCAGGCACGGCCTCGGCGACGGCCGCGATCTCGGACACGCCCATCTCTGAGCTTGTGCCGGACGGCGAGCTGGGCGACGACGACGGGCAGGCGACGGCGGTGCGGCCGATTGAGCTGCCGGCGGGATCGTACACGGTGCAGCTGGTGCTGGACACCCGCGAGCGCGTCACCGGACAGCGCACGTACATGGAGGACGAGCTGGCAAAGCTGGGGGCGCGGCCGGTGGTGCGGGCGCTCACGGTGGGCGACGCGCTCTGGGTGGCCAAGTGCGTGCAGCCCGGCCTGCTGGGCCGCGACGGCGCCGAGGGCGACGAGGTGGTGCTGGACTGGCTGGTCGAGCGCAAGCGCCAGGACGACCTGGTCAGCAGCATCCGCGACGGCCGCTTCCGCGAGCAAAAGTTCCGCCAGCGCCGCTCGGGCGTGCGCCACGTCGTCTACGTCGTCGAGGACGGCGGCCTCGACGCCGAGGGCCTGCACCGCCACGACGCCGCCATGCGGGCCGCCGTCGCCGGCACCCAGGTCGCCCAGGGCTGCTTTGTGCGGCGCACCCGCTCCGTCGACGACACCATTGCCTACCTGGCGCGGCTGACCGAGGTGCTGCGGCGCCGCTACGCCGACCGGCCGCTGCATGTCATTCCCACGGCGGCCCTGACGGCGCGCAACCACCTGCCGCTGATGGAGCGAACGCGTGCAGACGCGGCCTCGGGCTCTGGCACGTCGGGACAGGTCGAAGTCGGCATCACGTACCCGGCCTTTGCGTCGCTCACGGCAAAGTCCGAGCTGCTGACGCTGCGCGACGTGTTTCTCAAGATGCTGCTGTGCACGCGCGGCGTGACGGCAGAGCGGGCCCTCGAGATCCAGAAGCGGTGGCCGACGCCGCGGGCGCTGGTGCAGGCGTATGCGCAGCTGGACGCTGGCGGAAGTGGCAACGACGAGGCGGCCGCACGCAAGCGCAAGCGCGAAATGGTGTCGGACGCGCTGGGCCAGCTGCCGGGGACCAAGCGGCGCGTAACCAAGGCGATTTCGGAAAAGCTGGCAGAGGCGTGGGCGGGCTGTGCGTAGTGGTGGGTTATGGATCGGCTTGGTTTTGCATGGAGGGCGTTTTTGATACGAGACTTGGGTAGGATCTCCGGTTTTGGCAGCATGGACTTGGCATACTCTATGGTTTTGGCCCGTGGGTTTGGAGGTTGGCCTGCATTCTGTTTGAGCCTGGCGCTGTACCAGGCATACGACGTAAGAGGCGTCTTGTGTGTCGATGATGAAAAGGACTTGACTCACCACTCTGAATGGAATGAGCGGTACTTGCACCGTTGAAATTTGTGTGCCAACTCCTGTCGTGTGTCCACCAGCTTCCAACTCCGATTCGAGCTGCTCATGACTGCTTCCCTTTACCTTTGCGTGCCATGGCCAGAGCAGCTTACAGAGGCACACCCAACAGCATGGAGGGCCGAAATGAGACTGTCGATTTTCAGACTACTTTTTTATTTTTTTCCCTCACTTGCGCGCCACCACCTCGGCCACCTTGCGCTCGACCAGCGCGTCAAAGCCGCCGCCCGACAGCGTGTCCAGGTACCCGGCAATGCTCTTTTCGGCGTACTTGGCCAGCACGTCGACCTCGACGTTGACCGTGTCGCCCTCGCGCTTCGCCGCCAGCGCCACGCGCGTCTGCGTGTACGCAATCAGCATCACCTCCCACCAGCCCTCGGCGTCATTGACAGCCGTCACCGTCAGCGACGTGCCGTCCAGCGCCACAAAGCCCTTGTACACCACGTGCCGCAGCACCTCGCGCGACCGCGGCGCAAACCGCATCGTCTGCGCGTTGCCGTCCGCCGCCACCCGCGACACCGTCGCCACCGTGTCCACGTGGCCCTGCACAAAATGCCCGCCCATGCGCGTGTCCGCCCGCACCGCCCGCTCCAGATTGACCCGCCCGCCCACCTGCAGCGTCCCCAGGTTGGTCAGCCGCAGCGTCTCCGGCGCCACCCCCGTCACAAAGCTCTGCCCGTCCGCCGCCAGCGCCGTCACCGTCAGACAGCAGCCGTTGATCGCAATGCTGTCCCCCAGGTGCGCATCCGACAGCAGCGCCGAGCCCGCCGGCACCGCCACCGTCAGCGACACCCCCCCCGTCTCGTCCTGCAGGTTGACCGTGGTCACCTCTGGGTCACTGGTCAGCTCGGGCCAAACCGAAAGAAAAACCGAGCAAAACGTACCCCCAATGTCTTCTACAATGCCGGTAAACATGGCTGCTTGCTGGGGAAAAGGGACGACAAAACACAAAACGGAGACGAGCTCGGGGCAAAACAGTCACAAAATCGCAATGCGGAGGGGATGCTTCGTCATCGGCGTTAACGCATTGTCACGTGATATTCCAAAGAGCACGTTGCTTCGTCATCTTCTCCATCGTCTACCCAACCACGCGCCCCCTCGGCAGCAGCCCCCAGCTGCCGCCGCAGCTGCACTTGCGCTGTTGCGACAGCACAAACGTGTAGCCCGGCCGGTTGCCCGACAGGTCTTCCATCACGGCCGTGCACCGCACGCAGCGCCGCCACTGGCCCGTGGGGCCGGCCAGGCCGAGCGGCTGCATGGCCGCGTGTTTCGAGGAGGCGGTCTTGTGGGCGTGGGCGCCGTCGGCCGCGGCACCGTCCCCACCGTCGGGCGGCGGCGGGCCCACCAGCTCGACGCGCTTGAACACGTCGACGTAGCAGTGGCGGGCGCGGCGGGCCTGCAGGGCGCGGGGGTCGTCCTCGACCTCGAGCAGGCCATAGTCGGCAAAGTAGAGCCTGGCCGGGTCGGCAAGGCTGCGGAAGGCCCGCACGTTCTCGCCAAAGAAGCGCTGCAGCATCGCCTGGAACGCCGGCGGCGGGTTGTTGGCCAGCAGCAGGCCCAGCTCGCAGTGGGCCTGCAGCCGCTTCGTGGCGGCGTCGGGCGCGGCCGGTCCCGCTGCCGATGTCGCGGCCGCGGCCGCCGACGGCG
Source organism: Leptographium galeiforme (assembly GCA_004028395.1). Lineage (NCBI taxonomy): Eukaryota > Fungi > Ascomycota > Sordariomycetes > Ophiostomatales > Ophiostomataceae > Leptographium > Leptographium galeiforme. The sequence goes on from RQWE01000102.1 coordinate 52,126, forward strand.
TCATGGCCCGCGACTGGTACGTCTGGCGAATGTCCTCGCCCAGGCCCATCAGCAGCCGGTCAAACTCGGTCACGCGCACCAGGCTCGACGACGTGTACTGCTGCATCTTTTGGTACGCCGTGGCCAGCGCGGGGCGGTGCGTGTCGGCGGCGCTGTGGCCGTGTCCGCTGCTTGCATTTGCACTGTTATGGGCCGCCGCCGCCATCTGGCTCTGCAGTTCATAGTACTGCGTCGCCTTGGTCGAGATGGCGTCCAGGTGCACCAGCCGCCGACAGGCCGCCGACAGGAAGCCGCGCGTCGACGAGCACAGCAGCAGGTGCAGCGACACGTCGTTGCGCGCCTGCAGGTACGCCGTCAGCTCGCCAAAGCCGGCCGGCGTCGCCAGCAGCCGCATAAAGTGCGGGTCGTCCAGCAGGTTGAACAGGCAGTCGGCCAGGTACGCCAGCAGGTCCAGCGCCCACTTGGCACAGCCGGCCAGCGCGTCCACCACCTCGGGCTCGTCCAGCGGGTTCAGCTTGTCCTTGAACGTGCTCGGCGTGTTGCTCGCAATCGTGATCAGAATCACAATGTTGCGCACGTTGAGCGACAGCATCGCAAACTTGCCGCAAAACGCCCGCGCCCGGTTCTCGCCCCGGAAGCCCATGTGGTTCAGGATGCTCAGACACAGATGCAGCGCCTGGTTGCGCATCAGCTGGTCGTGGTGCGACTCCTCCGAGTAGTCCACGTTGATCTTGAGCATCCGCACAATGTCCACCATCCAGTCATAGGCGAATCCTGCCTTGTCAGCGTGGTCTCTATCCCGCATGCGTCTGCCCGCACTCACTCGGCCTTTCCACAAACTGCCGCGCCGTCGCCAGCACGTCGTCGTACGACGTCTGGTTCAGCGACGCCGTCGACACCGCCACCGTGAGGCCGGCCACCACCGTCGCGTACTCCGCTGTGATGAGTCAGCACAATCGCTTTGGTCCAACGCCTGTCGTCCACACCACCCACCGTCCTTGGCATCGGTCCCCAGCGCCGGCCCGACGTGCCGCATGCTGCTCCACCGCACGCGGCCGTCCTCGCACACCTGGGCAAACGAGCAGTTGGTCGGCGAAAACGCCATGGCCACGCACGGCGCCGGCTCCGCAAAGGCAAAGTTGGCCTGCTGCAGCACCGAGATCTTGGCCCGGTTCGGCTCCTCGTAGAGCACCTCCATGGTCAGGCGGTCGCGGTGCTGCACCGTGCCGTCGCTGAAGCCGAGACACACCACCTTGCCCAGCTGCATCGTGTGCAGCGACACCACCACCTTGTCGAGCCGGATCGGCTCCAGCTTGCGCAGCCGCGTCGTCGGCGGCAGGCTCGACGGCAGCGCCTGCGTGCCCACCTGCTCAAACGCCACGTGCAGCCCCGACGCCGACGCATCCGCCACCAGCTCCCACCGGTCCAGGATGCTCAGCGCCGGCGCGTCGTACGCGGCGCCGGCTCCCGCCGCGGGCAGATAGGCCCGCACCGTCAGCACCAGCGGCGGCGCCCACGAGTTGGACGACGCCAGCGCCGACGGCAGTATCTCCACGAGCGACAGCAGGTCTGCCGCCACGTCCAGCGCCGACGCCCCCGCGCCGTGCGGCAGCCACGTCGTCACCGCCGCCGCCCGGTGCTGCAGCGTCGGGTTCAGCGGCATGCTGACCGACGCCGCCGCCGGCTGCTGCTGCTTGTCCGCGTGCGGCGCCACCCAGTGGATCACCGCCCGCACCACCTTGAGCTGACGCGAGGCCGTCGCAAGCGCGATCAGCAGCATGTTTCCTGGCCACAGTCAGCCATCCACAAAACCGCAAGACACAACTGGCATCACCCACCCTTTTCCGAGCATACTGACGCGTGCGTCACCAGATCTGAAGAACACGCCACGCTGTCCAGCTCCAGGCTCGTGTCCTGGATCTTGTTGCTGTTCTGCGGGTAGAACAGCTTGAGCACGCTGCCCGTCGTCACGCACAGCAGCGCGCTCTTGGCCGGGTTCGGGTGGTGCGGCCCAAACGCCGGCACATATGTGTTGTCGAACCGGTACCCGTTCTCCTCTCGGATCGCCGGGCCGTGCATCACATTGTACTGTCCGCAGTCAGTTCTCTCCCCCCCCCCCCCCCCCCCCCCCAAAAACAAAACAAAAAAAAAAGACCATCACCCACCTGCTTGTTCTGGGGCAGCAGCGGCAGCCAGTACGTCCCCACAATCGCGTTCAGGTCGTCAATCACGTCGCTGTCCCACTGTCGCAGCACGTACGGCCAGTTCAGGTTCATCGTAAACGTCAGGATGCCCACCCGTCCGGCCGCGTCCACCACGGCCAGCTCCGGGCTGCTCGTCGCCGCCCACGCCAGGTGCACAATCGGCCCGCCCGGAAACTGGGACCCCGTCCCAAACTGCGCGCACGCCGTCGGCTCGCTCAGCCCCCACGTGCCGTCCTGCGCGTTCGTCCGCAGGTACCGCAGCTCAATCGAATGTCCGTCGTCTGCGATCGACGCAATCGTCCCCTGTCGTGACCACGCGATCCGCTGGCAGCTCCCCCGAATCCGCATCTCGTCCACCCTCTGCCGCAGCGCCTTGCTCGGCGCCGGAACCGCCGCCGCTGCTGCCGCTGCCGCCGCTGCCATTGCCAGCTCCGCCACCGGGTCGCCAAACAGCTCCGCGTCCTCCGCGTCCAGGTCCACTACCATGGACGTCCCCATCGACCCCATCGATCCCATCGATCCCATCGATCCCATCGCGTCCTCCAGCATCATCGGCATTGCCTCTGTCGCCATTGCCTGCTCCAGCCGCGCCTGGCCCGGCTAAATGCCCGTCTCGCCTCTTGCTCCTTTCTCGAGCTATCTTTTGTTGTCGTTCCAGCTCCCTCCTCGACTCCCCGTAGAAATCCGCTTTCGTCGGTCGCTATCAAGAGTCTGATTCGGAATACAGGTAAGCCTGCATCTTGATCGTCCACACTGAAAATCTCGCCCTTGTCGAGGCACCGTAGCTGTCCGGTTGCTTGTGCAAGCTGAGATGCGAGGCCAGAATAGTTCGCGTTAAGCCCGTTCGCGTGGCTGAAGCACAAGCCACACGTACCGGTACCGGTACCAGTACTATTTTCAGGTGGGGTCACTTGCTCTGGCCCACTTTTTCATCATGTTGCCCCAGAGACAATCAGTCTGTGGAGTCTCTCACCATGCTTTCAGCTCTTCTACTCCGTAATATCTTCAATTATTATGGAAAAACTCGCGCCACGGACGCCTTGGTATCTCTGCAATCAAGTCCTGGTGACTTTCAGTCGTCCTCCAACCAAACAGCATGTCAAGCTACATATGTACATGTACGGACCTGGTGGCCTGCTTAGTCATACAACACCGTTTGTGCAATGCAAATACAAAATAATACAAAAGAAAGGCGGTGGGAGGCCGCTACTCAGTCAATGAGTTGCCCCATGCCATGGGGTTTCGAGTCGGGTGAGATTGTGATCGTTGTTGGATCAGGTCCCACGGGCGATACCGGCGGTGGAATGGATGCTTTTGTGGGCACATGCTGCCCTGCGTCTTCTGCGCCGGGCAACTTGCTAAACGGCTTGCCAGACTGTGTACCAAATGGCGTACCCAATGGCTTGGCAGAAGGCAGTGCCTTGCGGCCCTTGCCAAGCTGCGTAGCGCTTGGGGCGTTCTTGACCGTCCGAAAGGTGTTTGTGATGCTGTTTGCCAGTGGCTTGACTTCTTTCTTGCCCTTGGGCTGGCGTTTCTTCGCCGGCGGCTTCTTCGCAGCGCCGAGAACGCCCTTTTTTGGTAAAGCCTCCGCTTTCGGCTTTGCGTCTGCTTTCGGCTTCGAATCCGCTTTGGTATCGCGAGCCTGCCCGTTGGCCGCCTTCTTGGTCTGTTGAAACGGCAGCTTGATTTGTTGCATCGAGCCGGATTTGCGTTCTTCGGGCAGCCGTTTCCGTACTGGCTTCGGACTGGACAATGGTGTTGGCATCGGCGCCGTGAGCGACTCTGCATGCGCCGCTTTCATCTTGGAGATGCCAGGTAGAACCAGAGGCCGTATCTTTGCCATCTCCACCGCCCCGTCCTCCTCATCCTTGACATTGTCTCGGGATGCCCTGTGTGGGGACATTCCCAGCACAACCTCCAGTTTGGTGTCCACATCGCAAGATTGGCGAGTCACCAGCCATTCGCTGGGACTGCCATAGTCTTCCTGCTGGTCCCAGCGTGGCAAGTTCACCAGCCGGGCAATGTCGTCGCTGCTGCCACGCACAATCGTGTCCCAACAGTCCTTGAATTCGGCGCCCTGTGGCTCGTTGTCCACGTTGATCCATGCCGTCAATCCGTCTCGCCGGCTTCGCGTCACCTGGCACAGCTCCTTGACCAGCCGGCGCACACCGGGGATCTTCAAGCTCGTCCCCACCACAATGACGGCATCTGCACCGCGGCGCAGATCGGCCTTGGACACGTTTCCAATCGCCTCTTCGTCGGGATTGTACTCGTTGTAGAGCACGATCCGCGGCCGCAGACGACCAATGCCGTGGCTGCGTTTCCCAGCAATGGAAGTGCGCACCTTGTCCAGCTCGGCACACTGCGTGCACGGCGGCGGCTCAGGGCCCTCAAACAGGGAGCCATCGAATTCCTCCAGCTGGCCACACTTGGAGCACACCATCTTTTGCAACCCGCCATGCAGCTGGATGGTGATCGGCCACGGCCCCTTGGGGTTGAGCGGCACGGTGGTGTTCAGGGGTTCCAGAGCGGTGTCGATGCAGTCAATATTCTGCGAGTAGAGACGCATCAGCCGACCCTCGCGGGCGATCGAGGCGAGCATGTGGTGGAACGACGTTGGCTGTGCCTTCTGGGTCATGTGGGCCAGTTCCCGAACCATCGTGTGAAACGAGGACGTTGACGCGTCGTGTTTGTAAACCGAAGCATCGAAAAGGTGCTTTCCCGAGCCACGGTTTCCGTTTTGGCCGCGTAGGGTGGTGAACAAGCCGGTAGACGACCGGAAATCGGGTACTGCAGTGAGGTGAGCCAGAGTCCAAGAAAAAGGGGTGACCCAAACAGGAGCGAGACGAACTTCCAGCAGAGACGGAGATACCAGCCCCGGCAATGACCACAATCTTCTTCTTCTTGTAGAGCGCCTGGATGAGATGGCCTAGCTCATCTTCTGACTCGGGTGTCGGATTCGCCAGGTCAACGTAACGCGTCTTTCGGGGTCGTGGTGCCTGCACTCGTCGCCTCTTTGCCGGTGGAGGGCTGTCGCCGCGTCGACGGGTGTTGCTCGTAAAATCGCCCTCGCAACCATATGCCTTCTGTGGCGTTGCACTGCCAGACTGGGAGGTCGAGCTGGGGGACGGATATCGGGTCGACAGATCTGGCGCGGATGGAGGGGGTGACGGCGTCCGCGAAAAGGTGGATAATGGCGACGACTGCGGCGACGCCGGAAAAGACGACGAGGCCTGGTAAGGCGACGCCGGCGGTGCTATGGAAAAGTCCATGGTGTGAGGCGAGGGAGTGAGAGGTCACAAAAAAGAGTGGCTTTGGGTGAGGGAAAACGAAAGGAAGGCGACCGGCTGGTCGGCCCAGAGAAGGAGAAAAAAGGACCGAAGGAAGGCGGCAAGACGCGGATCAGGCGCCTGTTGATGTCATGGTGCAAAAATCCGGCTGGGGGGGGGGGTCGTCGTGGGTGTGGTTGCGTAGTTTGATATTGCGGTGGGAAGAAATCGACTTGGAGAAAGTGCAATTGAAGATTTGGCAATGGTATTTAGTGCGGCTGCGGCAACAGCGGTCAGCGGGGACAACAAACAAAACACAATAATAGTACGGGATAATAGTCTCACAATAGCGTCTGCAGGGCGGAGTCGGAGATTGACGCCGTGCAGAAGCACTAAAACGGAAGACCCACCACACTGTCAGCAACCCCTGGTGTCAAGGTGATGTTTACACATAAGTACGAGTATTAGGACCACGGCCAACACCAAAACCCTCCATACGACGTACTCTAGCTGTAATATGGGTCCCGAGAGGATCGCCGTATGCATGAGTAAGATATAAAGATGGATTATTGCAGCAGCCAATCAAAAGCGATATGATGGTTCCGCAGTCGCCTCCATAGGAAGACACCAAAAATTCGTCAACTCCTTCCTTCTTGTTCTTTCCCCTACCAAACTGCCTTCGCCGATGATGTCGCTGCCTGGCTGCCTAGGGTGTCGGGTACCCGGCCGCAACAGACAGACGGCCAGTATATGGGTCAGGCATTGATTTTGGAGGCGAAAAGCGACGACACAATTTATGCTATATACTCACGCTTTGATGAGAGCCATATTAATGGGTGCTCGGTTGAGCTATCACGCCGTATTTTTTCTTCGAGTCTAGAGAGAAAAGGCAGTCGCCGGTCAGATTAAAGCGGTAGAGCAAAGCTTGCCGAGTGGCTCCCCTTTTAAGTGAAGCTCTCAAGCTCGTGATATCGGCTATAAATAGAGAGTTGTCCAGAAGAGGGAACTCGAAAAATAAAGACCGCACCTTCCCAATGCATATGAATCTAATCTTGAAAATTGGACCAAGTCTATCAAAGTAGAGGCGAGTGAGGTCCGGAGGCTTAACCTCCCCAGAAAGAGAACCTCCCTAGAAAGAAAAGACAAACAACTCAATACTCGTACTAGAAAGTTGCAGCAATAAGTCCGGAATAGGCGACCCAAGGGTTTCTATTACTTGAAGTACATCTTCCTTTCGCAGTACTTCTTGTCTAGAACACCTTTTGTAATGCTCTTCGTGACCGCATCATTCACCCGCACAGGTCCAACAAAAGTGTACGTATTGTCTGCCTCACGCATTCGCACTAGAAAAGGCGTCGGCATCCCCGACAAGACGACGAGCCTATCTCCCACCTGGGCGTTTTGGCGGCATAGCCCAGCGAAGCTTGTATCCGTCACCACGATTGAGCCCTGCGAGAGGCCTTGCTGCCATATGTTCGGACCCGGCATAGTATCCTTGCTTAGTTTGGTCAGGGCAATGGTGATGTCGTCCTTCTTTGATGACGGCTCTTTCCGCAACTCGGACTCAATGTCCTCAGCCCTTGGACTGGAACCCCAAAAACCTTGCATCTCTTCCAATCTCTTCGATCGACTCATAGTCAAGTTTCGGCTCTTGACTATGGTGATCCTCTTTCGCATTAGCTTCCAAAATGTATCGAAATCTGACATGAATTTTCCAAAATTTTGGGCGTTAGCGAGCCCTGGGGAAAGATCCCTGTTTCTGTCGAGATTCGGGAGATCATGGCCTAGCTTCTGGACATGCCCGATTTGTGTTAGTTCTGTTATCGACATCCATTTCGAGGCCGGACTGTTGAAGTCCCAGGCTGCTAACTCGGCCTCAGTTGACGGGAAGTATTTTTCGGGCTCGTTTCGTCCCAGGATATGCGCTAAGATGGTAGTTTCTGTACTGTTTTCTTCCGTGTGCGACCCACTGATTGAAGACAAAATTTGGGTTGAGTCGACGTGTGGGTGTATCGGCCGAGATTTCGAGGGTTCGCTCGAGTTCGCGACCAAGCTCACTCCCCCGCAGTCGATGCCTTGGATGCATAGCGTAGCTGAGTCGACCCAGCATTCGAGCTGGCCCACGCTCAGCGCCGACGAACTGTCCCAGATTTTGGACCACGCGCTGCTCCTCTGGCTGGCAGAGAAGTCTGGGACCCACGAAGGAAGGGACCCGTCTGTCGTGGTGGGAAAGAAACTGTACATTTCACGCCACCTCTCGACGCACAGGAGATAAGTTGCCATTCTTGTGTTTGCCGCCGGTAACGACATTCGATAATCTGGCATGAAACACGTTTTGAGAGGGTCCATCATCAACGAGTGCAGAGCGAACAGCTTGTCTCGTGGATCCGTGGCTTCGTAATACCGCATATCCATTAAGAGGCTGGAAGTGTTGAGCTGGCCTGGAAAAAGCCGTTCTCTCCAGTGCAGAAGCTGCTGGACCGACTGTAGTAGGTTCAGATCCTCAGGCACAGAGCCGGCACCCGTCCAGAGTTGTAAGTGGAGGTCGCTAATTCGAAGGTCGCCGTCTTGTGCACGGATCGACGCGAACAAGATCTCGAGCAGCTTGTCTCTCAGTACTCCAAATGCCTGCAAGAACGAGATGGCATCCATCCGGCGATGGCCGTACATGAAGATCGGGGCCATGTTGGCATACGCAAACTCCTGGATGATCCAGACCCGCGACCACCACGGTTTTCGGAGAAGCTGCCAGAACTGACTGCATACTGCTGGTAGGTCTGCCCTGTCCAGCCCCTCATCGATGCTGATGCCCGTGTTGATATCGTCGACGAATCCAAACAAGGCCGAGTAGTCCGGCCCATCACCGAGGAAGACAACGACGCTCTCGGCTTGCTGATAAATGTCTGGCATCAGTTTGACCTGCTCGTTCTTCTCGCACACATCTTGCTGGTTGATGCAGACGGCATCGACCCAAAGCCTGAGTGTCCTGTTCTTCTCCCTCATATAGCAGATTGCCTTGTGGAGAGTGTCACGGATGGGAAAACGTGTACCGTTCACCAACATGGATTTTGTCGGTGGGTCCTTGCCCCAGACATAAGAGAGCGCGGTATAGCTGGCACTCCCAAGGTGCGCGCGACGCATTCGGCAGTTTATATCGGCGCCAGAGGTGCCCGGCTCGATCTCCAAGATGCGAATGTCGAAAACATTTGGCCAAAGGCTGGGATAAATACCTGGTATACAGGCATCTTCAGAGTCTCCTTGGTCTTGCTCGTACGGATAAGACTGGTCGAGGAGTGATCCCCTATTATCATTTATCCTAGGTTAGTAGGAAAACCAAGCTTCTTGTCCTGTACATTTGTACTAACCAGTTTATATTTTTTTTCTCCGCACCGGCCCTACCGAGGAGCCAAAACAACCGGAGCGTGGGAATGAAATGGCTCGTCGAAAACCCGTCAGTTGGCCGGCGAGTGTGTGCAACAAACATGTAGACGGATCCGCTCATGAGAGCGCCGAGCCCCGTGCTGACGACACCAACGACAAGAAGCACGCCTCTCCACCCTCCGCGTGCCTTTGGGAAGCTGCCGCCGGCAGCAGCTGCGAGACTGAAAAAAACGGCACTGTAACACAGCCAGCCAGGAAGGCTGGAACGAGATATTCGGTCCAGAAGAGTATACTCCAACCTGCTCGCATGAATCCGAAGGCGGCAATCATCTGTCAAATGCTCCCTCAAATAGTCGGCGTCAGATTGCGCAGAGCGAGGCAATGCTAGATCCACAAGGTGGTCAAATTGAAGATTTTGACCTTGAGGCTCCATAGTCATGGAAAACGGTATTGAATGCGTTGGTTGGGTTTTGAGCCTTGAGGCCCAAGATGACGGGTTAATCCATCCACCTTTCCCGACAAATTCCGCCCGTGCGCCTGCAGCTGTACTGCAGCGGGCCCAGCCGGCCTTGTCATTGCTGCGCCTGCCTTCATACGTCGCATTCGATCACGCTGACAACTCGCAGCCTTTCCTTGAATGGATGGGCTTGGAAGACCCACAAGTGGACCCAACGCGTCAAAGTCATTAAGAAATAATGAGTGGAAGATGCTCGGCTATAGTGTACATTTCAATAAGCACCATGTGTTTTAAATTCGATTTTTGCCCTGAGACCTTGAGAATTACTCTGCCTTCCAGTCTGCCAAGTCATCCTGCACATCGGCGACCCGCGTCGGCAGCAGCGGCGAGCTTGACGACCTGCAGCTCTTGTGGGCACTGAGACACGCCTTCTTGTGCCATAGCCAACGATCTGCAGAAGCCATTGTCAGTGCCGTTTCTGCAGATCGTTCTTCTTACATTACTTACCTTCCGAGCTAGAAAAGATCTGCACCGTAAAGCAGCTTCATCCTTGAAATAAAAGACAATATCCTTGTCGACTTCTTCCGGGTGCCCTTCTTGCTCTTCGTCATCGTCATCGTCATCGCCGTTATCATATGTCTCATAGCTATTGTAGGGAAACGAGATATGACAGTTTTGAATCTGAAACAGCAACAAAATCAAGTAACATAATACTTAGGCGTCACCTCTTCGCATCTTGGTACACATACTTAACTCCTTTTTATATTTAGCATACAAATGGAGGAATAAAGAACATAGATATGGCACAAACAAAGAATACAACTGTTCTTTCCTATTACCGTAAACTTGTCATACTTTAAATAGTATATTTTGCTTTTTCTGCTTCCAGTTGAATAAGAGTTAACCTTCATTTCTGCCGCCTATGGAGCTGTAGATATCACCGAACAATGCTTCGGGCTGCCCAAGATGTCACCGACGCCCCGGCGACCATCGCTGCTACCGCTTCCCAATTTGCTTCCTCCCATACTTTCTGGCACTTACAACAGGGCCTAGGCTTCGAGCACGCAAGAACATAGCATTTCCGGTACGGCCGTTCCAATATAAAATTAGAGGGATATTCTTTCCATTCCTAATAGCGCACAAGCACACACACGCAATACGCACATCTTGTCTTCATGATCCCTCTCATTACGTAGGCCCGTCGATAAATTTAGAAAAAATGATCGCGCTCGCCCTATGGGATGGGCATTCACTGATCCATTTCAATGATCCACCATTGACTTCCAGCCAAAAAGGTACTCCGTGCGATCGGACCATAAGATAGAGCCCGCGCCTCTCCTGAAAGCGCAACTATACGGCCACAAATGTTTTTTCGCCCCAGCCATATACTCGTCGCAGCCGCCGTGCAAATATAAGAATCCGGCGTCCTTCAATCTTGGACTGATGAGGCCGATGAATGGTGAACGGCCTCTTCACAGCCAAGGCGTCAGGAGGGTAGAATGTATAGACCGAGCCGAACTTGGGCATTATCGAGAATCCCACGTCGACCATGGCAGCTTCAAATGCCGACCAGGCCACCGAACCACGCGAGAGCGACTTGTCGAATAAGGTAGTAAAGACCTCTGCTGTCGAGGCGCTTACTTGGAAGACCTGTAGCGAAGGCGCGGACACCTCGGTGGTTGCCGCGTCCTTGTCTGGCGCGAATTCGAAAAAGGAGGAGTGAGGCGGCCGCGTCTTTTCCTTTTGCTTCCGTTGCTCCACGCGCAACTCCTGCGGTTTTGGCTCTGGATTGGAAAAAGGAGCGGGCGGCGGGCCGGCCTTGTTACCCTGCGCCAGCTTGGTTTTGGCAAGCTGATGTTGGTGTTGCTGTCCTGACAGGCAGTCCTCGACCATGTCCTGGTAGAGAAGGCCCAGTTTCGTGCCGGTTTTCTCCACCACGAACTTGTCTAGCGACTGCAGAGCGCTTTGGGCCATACCGGGGACTAGGAGGTTGTCGATGGGGACCACAAAGTCACACAGATCGACCTGAGTCTTCAGCTCATTTAGCTCGGCCTGCAGGTCCTTGGACTTGACGACAAAGGTCTGCCCCTTGTTGTGGTCGATCAGCGGCATCGGGACCGCCTTGGACAGATGCTGGACAAAGTCGACAATGACGGCCAGGTCGCCAAGCGCGTCGAATTCGCTTTCTGCCATCCTCTCCCGCTCCAGAGGATGAGCTTTGTGGAGATCACCGAGTTTGGTCATCCAGGCGATGGCTTTGGATGCATCCGTGTCCCGGAGACAGAGCTTGATGAGATAGAGAAGTTGTGGGTCGTCTCGTGCCAGGATGGACGTATTCCCTTTTACGCCAACACGTGCGTTACCGGCCTTGTCATATTTGCCCGAGGTCCTCTTGAACCATTCGAAACCCGAGCACCGTTGGACGTGGCGCTTGAGCATGGCCTGTGCACGCCCGTATTCCAGATAGCAGACACTGGAGAGCTCTTGGAGAACAATGGCCCGAAGCAGCTTGTCGTTGCCGGCGGTGTCGAGCAGTGCGAGAAGACGACCCATGTACGTCCAGATGGCTGCAGCCCGGACGGCGTCATGGATCACTTCGAACAGGATGCCGCTGATATACTTGTCGGTGTAGACAGGCAGCGCGTGGCCCTTGGCGTCGGCAATGAGCTCGGGCTGGGTAAAGAATTGCACTTTAACAGCATGTGCCAAGACGACGGGTTCCGAAGAGAGCAGGTCGAGGTAATCCCCAAGGTCGTCTGTCTGATCTTGGGCGCTGGCTAATAGATCGGTAGCATCGACCTTGCCAGGCGTCTTGCTGATGGCGAGCTTTGACATGGCCTGTTCCGCGGCTTTACACGGCTTCTTCGACCGCTCCGTCCGGTCACGGTTCTCTGTGCCCATGTCCAGTATGTCTCCCACAAGGATGTTCAAAGGCTGCAAGAGGTTGTATTGCCGCAGCAGGACCAATTCGCCAATCGACTGCGGAATCACCATGCACGCCTGGAGGGCAGGCCCCGCAAGAGCCAAAAACCCCCTCTTGTCGCCGATGATCTTGTACGACTGGCCATAACTGTCTTCGGTAGAGAAAACGGAGTAGTGGTTATGGAAGGGATTGGCGTGCTTCAGATTCTGCGTCCGCATCATCAGCTCGATAAAGTCTAAATCGCCCAGGCCGTCGCGGGCCCCCTCGGCATATTGATCACAGAGCGACTTGGTGGCCCGGTGTCGCAGATGATCGAGTAAAAAGTCCGAGTCCGGCCCTGTAACGTCCCGGAGATTCATCTCGGGAACGAGCTTGTACACGTTCCCCAAAGACCGATCCGTTGAGTGTGTGAGCACAGCGCCATCAGCCACACCGGCCGTGAAGCATTTGGCTCGAGTGTCGCTGTCAAAAGACCGCCAGGCCGTCTCGATTGCGGTCTCGTGCAGTGCATACTTGCGGCGGAGGTCTTTGTGAAGCTCTTTCACTGTCTCTCCAAGTGATGTCCCGTCCATTGTGAGTGGTTTCCAACGTGGAAAATGCCGTTGCTACGGCAAGAGACGCTAGGCGAAGATGAGGGCGACAATGAGGGCGTCGTTAATGGGGGTTTCAACTGTTCGGGCTCGTATACTTTTCTGGTCGATGGCCTGCTTGCAATGCACCCCTACATTGCGGTCTCTGGTTATCAAGACGAGCTATGGAGAACGCGTACTCTGTGCATATGTCTTTTACTCGTAGACGCGAATGGGCACGTCCAATGCAATTATCGCGAAGGGAGGGTATGGCCATTTGTGGCCCGCTTACTGCAAGCTTATTCATATATAGCATCACGGTTCCGGTTGCAGACAAGTGCTAGAGCTGTTAGCATCACAAACAGACAAAATAGACTGCCAGTGATAGATCCTCTCCATTGCCCATTCTTGTCCTTGCAAAATACAAATCCTATTTCGCTCCTCTACCCATCTCACGAGAACAGGATTTCCCCCGTGTAGATGGAGCACGACTGTGCCTTTGAATCTTGAGTCCACGTGATTGGTACTATCTTGCCCTCCGGGTCCATGTTCGGGTACGCGTGGAAGCAATAGCTGTAGCCGTCAGGGCACTGGGGGAGCTTGAAGATGGACGTAGGAGTCGACCATCCGCCCGTCAGCGACTGGCTGTGGCTCAAATACACTAGAACCATTAGCATGTGATGACCCTTGATTTTGGGGGAAGACTTGCCATTATCGTTCAGCGCGGCGGCAGCGCTCTGGAACAGCAGAATGTACCTCTTGTACAGTTTGCTCCAAAAAATGTCGCCCGCTCCGGGGCCGTAGTCCTTGCCGAATATATCCTGCGAGAAGTGCAGCACGTTGGCAACACCATCGTCGCGCAGCGCTGGCATCTCTGGCCCAAACGCCTTTCCGTTCCAGTACTCGTAATGCTGTCGGTTGGCCCAGTTCGCGTGGGACACGCGCGCCAGCTTCAGCCCATTGCTGCGCGGACTGTCCGTCTCCGCCACGCGTCCAAACAGGTAGAGGTAGTCGTTGTCGGCGTACGTGGTAAAGGACCCAAACATGGGCTCGCCATACACAAACAGGCTCTTTTGCGGTCGCGTCACCGACACCACCGCAGCGCCATGACGCTGCTGCACGTGGATCTCAATGGGCGTGTTGTAGATCAACGCCTGCTTCTGCTCTCGGTAGAGGCGCCGGTCAATGACCTCTGAAAAGGTCACGCCGCTGGAACCACCGTTGAGGGGTGCAATGTTCTCGTTTGGCCAGATGGCGTGCGTGAATGGCGTCTCCCCCTGGTCCTCGAGAAAGGGCAGCGCCTGGTTCGGGCCCTTTTCCGCCGAGCCGGTGTCGATGACCCGCTGAATGGTCGTCGAGGCATCGCCGCTCGGCCCCAGCACGGCGATGGAGTTGGAGATGAAGTTGACCATGCGCGATGGATCCGTCGGCGGCGGGCCGCGTGTGTAGGTGCCATCAGCAAATATGATGAGATTCTGGCCGTTGACCGTGCCGCCGCCGCCACCGTCGCGGAAGATGTGTGGGAAGTTGGACTTCTGCTGCCCCAGCAGACGCACCTGGGTCGTGATGTCGTCAATGTGCTGCGGCGGACTCGGCTGACTCGGTGGGCTTGGCTGCTCGGTCGTCTGGCCGCTGTCGTTTTCATGCGCCAGCGACGACTCCTGCAGAATTTTCTGTGCCTTTTGGGACGCGCGCTTGACCCAGTCCATCGTGTCTATGTCTGCTTTCAGTGTTGCTTGAACAAAGTCCAGCGATGGCTGTGCGACGACGTAAATACTCGCAATATTTCATGACGTCAGTCCACTGGGGTAGGTGGGTCCACTGGACTGCAATACTCCGTATGCACTGCTCTCCACACATATGGCTGCTAAGGACCGTTGGAGAGGAAACTGGCTCTACCCCACATTGTAAAGTATCCCCGTAAATATCCACCTCTTCATTCTTCGGTATATCGGAGGCCATTAACAGTTCTCAATTTATGATTTGGACATGCATCGTGGATACAGAAAGATCCCAGTCGATTTCTCCCTCCTATCAATCGTCAAAAAGAGGGGTGTCGAAGTCAGAGAGTACTGAAGGCCGAGACAGCTCCAGATGTTGAATGGTTGTTGCAACACGGCACCATCGCCTTCATTGTCCATAATGACGACACCCGTCTCGGTGTCGGACTCCTTCTCGCTATCGGCGACGAGGGGATGCAATTTCGCATCGTCGAGAGAAGACGCCATGGCGGTAAATTGTTGGTGCAGGCGGTGGATGGCGTAGCGTGTATGGCAATGTGGAAATGGCAGACAACGGGACCGGCTGGTCGAGTATGGAACCTCTATATATTAGCCTGCGTGATGCTGCATATCTGCCGAGTTATCGTATCAAAGATTAGAGAGAACAACATGGTTCCTTTTTTGTCAAGGTCCGAGATCTGACAAGGTCGCTGTCCGGAGGGGGCAAGGCGGGCAAAGTATTCTTACAAAGACGTTCATGGCAAATCATCCATCTTTACAGGACGCCAATGGCTGGCTCTCTTATGTGAGGAGAAGACCCAGGCCCAGATCGGCCTTGGTGCTGTTCCCGGACACGTCGGAGCCGTCTCCGTGCGCCGTGACAGAGACACTCCCCGTAGTGGACTTGGGCTATGCCTTGTACCGAGCATCCTTCCACAATGTAGGCGGCTGTGTATCTTGAACGTGCCTCAGCTAACAGGCCCAGATCTCGGGCAGTTACTACAACTTCTCCAACATACGCTATGCTGCTCCGCCGTTGGGCGAGCTGCGGTTTCGTGCTCCGGCATTGCCCGTCGATGAACGGGCATTCGGCATTCAAGACGCGCCAGTTGGCTTCAAATGTCCACAGTCCTTGACTGCATGGATCGTGACTATGGATGAAAGTGGTAATCCTTTGATCAGACGGGCAACGTGACCTATGAGATTCCCCCCCGTGCCGCAGACGAGAACGAAGACTGTCTGTTTCTTGATGTCGTCGTTCCCGAAGAAGTCATGTCGACAAGCCACTCCAAGTCCGCTGGTACCGGTGCCCCAGTTCTCGTGTGGATCTATGGTGGTGGTTACGTCATGGGAAGCAAAGCGTACTGGGGAAATCCCTCCGGTCTGATTGCCCACAACCGTGGAGCTGGTCGCGAGGGTATGATATATGTCTCGCTCAATTATAGGGTAGGTGATTCGTCTTGCCTAGAGCCTATTGTTTTGTCATTCTACTCTGTTTCTTATATGTGGCTGATTTCTTGCTAGCTTGGTGCATTTGGCTGGCTTGCCGGTCCTTCTGTCGAATCGGATGGAACCGCAAATGCGGCGCTTCTTGGCCAGCGCATAGCCTTGCACTGGGTTTAAAAATGCATTCACCTTTTCAGAGGCGATCCAGGTCCGTCAATCCACTGACTCGCGTAGTGGGCGGATATCTACGAGTCCGAGACTAACCCTCTTCAGCCCGCGTCACCGTCATGGGCGAGTCGGCCGGCGGAGGATCCATCGTCACCCACATTACGGCATACGGAGGCGAGACCGACCAAAAGACACCATTTCACCAGGCTATTATTCAAAGTCCAGGCATCCTACCACCGGCGACCCACGAGGAGGCCGCACCGTACCACGACGACTTTCCCCGTGCTCTGAATGTGACTTCCTTGGCCGAGGCCAAACGGCTGAGTTCCGAGGCGCTCATCCGAGCAAACGACAAAGTCTTATTTCCGGCTTCTTTTGGCCGATTTACTTTTGGTGAGCTGAGCGGCATCAGGCAGGGCCTATCAAACCACTGACTTGTTCTTTCATAGGGCCGTCCACCGACAGCGGATACATGCCAGAAGCGCCTTCCAAGCTCCTTCCAGCGGGAAAATTCGACAAAGACTTGAAAATTATGCTGGGGCACTGTCCAAATGAGGTATCCGGTGCAGCCTGTCCCATATACTAGCTATTGTTGTGACTGACCGAAAATGATATACAGGGTCACCAATTTACAAACGCCCTTGACTCGGAAAAGGAGGTTGACGTCTTTCTCAGAAACTTTTTTCCCTATGCGGAAAGCGACTCACTGACGCGTATACGCACCGTCCTGTACCCACCTATCTATGATGGAACACTTCCGTATACTACAATACGCGGCCGGCTTGATATCAACTACCATCTACTCGGAGTGTGTTTTTACCTGCCATACATCGCAACTTTCTAGCGTCTTTGGCAACATGACATACAGCTACCAGTATAATAACTCTCTGGGGCTACACACAGACGATGTCGGCCCGACGTTTATGAACGGAAACGAATCGTGGGGGTGGGAGAGCATTGTTAACCACACGCAGGCAAGCATGCTGCAAGAGTATATCACGGCTTTTGTTGTTCGAGGGACACCAAACGCCGCCAACCGGATCCGCGAGTTTCCCGTCTACGGGAGCGAGCCGAACGTTCTCGTTTTGAACCAGGAAGGAGACCAAGTAGAACAGGACTCCAATGTTATCAAAACGTGTGCATGGTGGAATAGGGGTGTTCTGTAGCAGCTACTCGAATATGTAAGATACGTATCTTGTGCACCGTAACACTGCAGATTTCAAGAAAATCGTACAGCTGCACTTCATAAATGTTTGCATAATAGACCTGCCACCCAAAGAGGGTTTGGCATATCCTTTCTTGTCTCTCTCAAGTTCCTCCAACCAATGAGACCCAAGTCTGATACGCATCATGGTCCCTAGACGCAGTCATGCCGAGTCTTTTGTACCCTGAGCTGCGTCATGCATTTTCACTTATTACAGACTGCTCCATGCACTGGGAACGAGATTATTACAATGCGTGTCCTGATTTGTCAGAGGTAAGATATAATACGTCACATTGTCTGATAGAACGCTTAAGCGAATGCACTCGTAAGAACCGATATGGAGCATGGACGGCATTTGACTGTAATTCCACCAACGCGCTGCATGCCGTGGAAACAAGAGCGCGTCAAGCGAACAGTATCTTTAGACATGGCAGCGCTGGCGCAATGCGACGCTATTCTTTGCCGTGGCGGGGCGCCTTGCCAGCAATCCCGCTTTAGGGTGCCATTCCAGAACCGAGGACGTAGCAATGATTAATATACAAAAGCGACTCTTGCGCTCGTTCTTTTGGGCAGGGAAGACGTAATCTTGGCGTTCCAGGCAGCGCCCGACCGTACAAAAGATACCGGTATACAAGCATTCTTACAGTATCTTACATTGTACGAGTATCCGTAAGATAGCATACGTACTCCATACGACCTGTATCTTACATGTGCACTTGTGATAAGCTCCGTATTACGGTAGCTACAGATTGCGCATGTGACCGAGTCGAAACGCTTCCCCGGGCGGCCCGATGGATCTTCACTCCACTGCGGTTTTGGTCCGGTTCGAAAACTGACGGCAGCGCGGGCCTTTGCACAGCATCTTAGTTGGTATGTCCCTACGAAGAAAAAGAACAGACATGTCTCAGATGGTAAAGCGTCGCGCTGTCTACGCAACATTTTTTTGACAGCTGGCCGCCCGGCCAATCATTTATGGGGACCACTTTCTTCTTGCCACCCCCTCCACACAATCATCTGTTTTGGGGGCTTCTCCGACGCGAGCGACCCACTCAAGCTGCCGCAGCGCTCCTCCCGTTTGGAAGAGAAGTTTTGGCTAGAGAACAACAGCCTGTCTGGATAAATAAAGCAGGTTCCTTTTCGTCTGGGGGGTCTTTGGCCCAATCATACTCGTCCTCGTAATATTACAAGGTCACATTGCCCAGAAGAGGGCGACCCCACTCTTCTGCCGAGCTGTGCGACGCCGGCGATTCCCTTTCCCAAACAGCCACGAGTACGTATGTACTCGTACTCGTAGGTCATACTCGTACGTACGCCATGCTGTTTGCGAGTCCTCATTCCGCTATTCTTTCGAGGACCCATGACCGACGTTGCTCGCCTTTATTTGTGTCCACGCGCAAAACACGTTGTGCCTCTCCCTTGCGTCCCTTGATTGCCTAGGCGGTTTTGTCTGTTGGTTCTTAGTGGGAGAGAGCCTTGGCCGGCGTATTTCCCCTCCCTGTGGTCCGTGCTCGCTGCGAGGAGTCGTACTCGTAGGGGAGAACTCGACCGGGAAAGCTCCCCGCTCCTTGTGCATACAAGTACAGGCTTGAGACACGGACGGCCTGCCAGTGGCCTCCCCGGGGGGCGGGGGGGGGGGGAAGGGGGGGGAGGAGGCTTGCCGCCCTGCCCCTCAGGCAGGGCACGTTCTCTGTATTGTGCACTAAGTTGCACACCACTCCGTCTGTCCACTACCGATGCCCATCGTCGGCCTGCCGAGCCGGCCGCCACCACCGCCTCCACCAGCACTCTAGGTCTTCCACGGCCGTGGAAAAGGTAAGGTACTACGGAGTACCCGCGAGCCGATAGGACGGTGCAATGTGTGGGTGTGCTGTTCCCGACTTGAATCCCGACTTGCACTCTGGGCAGGATTAAAGTGCTGCTCGAGTGGGTACATGCACTAGCTGCGAGATAGTGGAGACCAGCGTTGTCGAGAATGTATCTTATCTGTACATATTCTGCACAATAGTTCCTTCAAATGCACGCACATTTCGCAGCGACTGCAACATACGCTAGCCCGTGCCGTATGTCTGTGAGTGCAGTTTACAAAGGCAAGACACCGGTCCTGGACTTGCGGCCTGTTTACCTCGGGCACATCCCCTCGAGATACGCGTACTACTCGCGAGCACGTATCTTAATTAATATCTTGGCCGCGCTCGTAGCGCCGGACAAGAGCGCTCGTATCCCGTAGTTGCCAACTTTCAAGATACTATTTGTACATAGTGTGATTAGCGGACGGCCTAGCGTAAAACGACAGGCGATGCCGCCGAATGTCCCGCTTGGGAAATAACAGCGAGTACTCGTATCTTACGTATTACTCGCAATAGTCCGCCCGCAGAAGACGTGCGCGGGTCACTCCGGCACAAAGTACCCATACGTACTCGAAGGCGCCTGCGCACTACACTACAAACCGCGCCGCAGGCTCGGGCCCGGGTGCAGTGCTCGGCTGCATGGGTGTGTGCAGTCTTCAGCATCATGGCTGGCTGCGGGTTTGCTGGCCGCCGTCCCCTCCC